>JAQIFP010000023.1:83655-133568 GCA_030141585.1 Ophryocystis elektroscirrha
GCCATTGTAGAATCACGATAGAGCCATTGTAGAATCACGATAGAGCCATTGTAGAATCACGATAGAGCCATTGTAGAATCACGATAGAGCCATTGTAGAATCACGATAGAGCCATTGTAGAATCACGATAGAGCCATTGTAGAATCACGGTAGAGCAATTGTAGAATCACGGTAGAGCAATTGTAGAATCACGGTAGAGCAATTGTAGAATCATGGTAGAGCAATTGTAGAATCATGGTAGAGCAATTGTAGAATCACGGTAGAGCAATTGTAGAATCACTATAGAAGCACTGAAGAACTATGATAAAATCATTGAAGAATAACAATAGAAATACTGTAGATTCACGATAGACGTATAATTGAATTTACATAATAAAATGTTATAATTGTAATAGAAATTTGATATACAATAAATCAATAGTGTCATCTAAGACTTTAGATGCATTATGGAGTGTTCATGGACTTTATTGAATCTTATGGATCAACTGGATAAAGCTACACGACTAGGAACATTAAGCGTTACACAAAGCGAAAATGTTCTTTCCTCTTTAAAGCAAGCATTAATTGTCGAGCTGCGCAACTTATTTTGGACCTTCCCTCTCCAAAATACCCAAGTTTTGGATTACCACGTTGGTACTATACTCCAAAGTGATGAACTTGAAGACATTTCCGCTTATGTTCGTATTCTTCACTCTAACTATTCCATCGAGCAAATATATACCAAGCTGCATTCTATAAATACAAATTATAATATGCATTCTTTATTACCGTCTAACAATAGTATCGATTCATATTCGAGTAATATTTCACGTTCCTCCGTCTCTAAATTGTCAAGTAGTTCAGTTGGGTCTAATACAACCCAATCAGTCTCACCGATTTCCTTAAAAATTCATTCTTTAGATATGACAGAATCAACAATGTCTCCAAAATCTTCTAGTGATGTAGAATCGAAGTTTCTTGAAGATAACTCGAAAAACACGGATAACTCAATAAATCCCGACCAGCGTAATTTATTATCAGCAGAAATGTTTTTAGAACAATTTTTGAAAAAAAAGAAAAAAGGGTTATCAAATTTTCCTTCCTCTTTTATTCTTGCCCCTAATACGTTATTAAAATCAAATTCCCTACAAAATGATCCTTTCATTGCTGCTGTTACTTTATTAGCTCGAACAATGAATTTATCCCTTGAAAACCCACCAAAATCCCCTCCTGAAGAAATTCCACCTTCAACATCAAACACCAAAACACATAGAGCTATGAAAGGTGTTTCTTTTGATCGCTCGAAAAAAAATTGGGAGGCTTCGTGGTTAGACGCCAGAACAGGAAGAAGAGTAAAAAAATGCTTTTCAGAAGGACGCTGGGGGTCTTCTGCCCGAGAATTAGCAATAATGGCGCGAAAAGAAGCAGAGACATCTGGCGTTGTTTTTATGCGTAATTCCCACACAGATTACTCAAAAAAAAAAAGAGTTTGTGATACCTTAAACTCGAGCGAAGTTAAAAAAAAGTGTGTTTCGAAAAATGAAGATTACTTAACACGTTATAGTTCCCCTCCAAAAAAACTAAACTTGCCGGTATTGTTACCCCATTCTTCCAAAAATTCCTCTTTTCCATCCAATGAAACTTTATTGTTTGTAAATAAACTTTTAAAGCGTCGATCTTAGTAGCATATTATCGCAGGTCATGTATATGTAAATGTATTTTCTCTTTAAAAAAAAAAAGCTGAATACATTTTTTTTGGCTTAAGAAAAAAAATTTGAATCCTTCCTATAACTTAAATATAGATACGTTTTTTTTTCAAGTGTATGAACATGTTTTATAGAGTAAAGTTAGTTTCATGTTAAGAGGCATTAACATGTCTTGTATAAAGCATTTATTTATGCGTTCGTAAAAATTCTTTTGACTTTTTTTATTAAAAAAAAAATTTGTATGCAACTTTTCAAATTTGAAAAAACCGAATACAATTTATAATTTTTTTTTTTAATGCATAAATAACTATATTGTTTAGCTTCATAAGATGATGCAAGTATTAATGTATATAGCAAAATTAACTAATACTATATATATATATATATATATATATATATACATATATGGAATTATAAAGCGAAATACCTTTAAAAAGCTTGCCTTATAGTGTAAACTAATCTTTTTGCGGTACAGCTCAAACTTTTATCTTGTCTGTTAATATAATTCATATATTCAATCTAAATAGTATATAACTAAAAATTCAACATTTACAGCAAAAGTTTAACTGTAGACCTGATGGGAAACCGTCGGAATAGAAGCAAAAGCAAAAGTCAAACAGAAGTTGAAGATGCAACAAGCAACAGTTCATTTGGAGTGAATGAATATCTAGCTCGTCTTTCGACAGTTATTGCTGGTTTTATAGATAATTTACAAAAAGATGATCAATATAAGATTCCTATTGAAGAATGTCAAGCAGTGCTAAATCAAATACTTGCTGAAATAAATAATAAGGTACCATTTATTATACATATTATTTATAAAATAAATATTTCTATATTATTATTACTATTACTATTATTATTATTAATATTAATATAATTATTATAATTATTATAACTATTATTATTAATACTATAATTATTATTATAAAAAATACATATATATATATATATATATATATATATATATAATAATGTATAAATTTAATATAATTTTATTATGTTATATATGTCTTACAAAACAATATATATATATATATATATATGTATGGGTACGCATATTATTTTGTTGCGAGCTATTTTTGTAATATTATTTAATGTTGATAGAGAAAGTTAACTAATAGTTATAAGATTTTGACTTTATAATCTTGTTAGCTTACTGTGTAAAACTTTTAGGAAATTTCACTTATTCGGGATCAAAAAGGCTCTAAATTAATAGAACGAGTTTTTTTATTACAAACATATTTGATACAAACTGTATCAACCAAATCAAATAACACTTTAAAATCCCAAAAAAAAGATCAGCACGACGATGAAGAAGAAAACGATTATCTGCTTCTAGTTGAGAATATAACAACTTTTGTTAAAAAGCTATTACTTTGTATAGCTTCTGATCCATTGAATAACTGTTATAATATGTATGCAAGTTTTTCGATTCAAAAACTGATGAATTTGATTCCATTATTGATATCGCTTGATTACAAAGAAGAAACAGATAAAATGAGTGTTAAGGATTCATTTTTATATTTTTTGAAAGCATTAGAGTAGAATAAAATGAAAATGGTTATACTTTGACAGAAATACAGGACAACTGCAGCAGCTTATTTTTGATTCTGCCGGCTCCCATGTAATAAGGTCCTGTCTTATTGTTTTGAATGGTTTATATACAAAAAACCTGTCTAAACAAGCAAAAGAATTTGTACTGAATCAAAAATATAATTATTATTATAGGAAGCTGTTGAAAACATGGAGTATATTGAGTTAGTTCATAAAGAATTCAAACCTGTCTTTGGTAAATATAATAAACCCTTAATTTATAAATAGAATCATTATATTCTTCAATATATCAACTATTTTTCAATGATGTATTTATGTTTGTCAAATCGGCTCCCGGTATTTTTCTTATAAATGTAAATTAAGGAAATTTTTATTTTTTATAGATACTATTCAAAATTTTTGAAAGAACCAATCAAGTTGCTGAAATTAAAAAACTTAAACAGCTACTTCTCCCTAGCGAACGGAACCAGTTTCTAAAGTCCAAACCATTTATAGGTAATTTCTTCAAAAAAACTTTGATAGTCACAATTTCAATTGAAAAAAATTATATATTATTTTATATTGTATAGTATTATATTATGTCATATTATGTTATAATATATTATATACTATAATATTATTTAATTCTATAGTATTTTTTTTTTTATGTTGTAAGATTGGCATATTAATGAATAATATGATGTATTCATTAATTAATTTATAGAAAAAGCATTTAAAAATCCAAACGGTTCGAGACTTTACGAAAGTTTAGTGGAGACGGCTTCTAGTGAAATAATCCATCTTCTTGTATTTGATTTATTTAAAGAGGCTTCAACAATCAATGAAATTGCAACTGATCCAAACGGGAATTTTATAATTCAGCATTTGATAATGGCAAAGAATTTTTCAGAACCTCATTTAACACATATACTTGGAGGTTTACTGCCAAGTTAAATTATGTAATACTTTAGTTTTGGATTTGAAGCAAATTATTGATTCAAATTACAGCGGTATTTTGTGGAAGATAAGTGATTTTTGTCTTCGAACCGGTTCATGTGCAAAATTATTCACTAAAGTAAAAAAAAAAAAAAAAAAAAAATATTTAGCTACTAATTTCTAACCTAAATCCTAGTGGGAATTTCAAAACTTTATGGTGGTCTCTAATTTTGCTTCATCCCTATGAATCAGAGGAACTTGAAAAAGTAAATATTTGTTTTAATAACTAATTCACAGTTTTTAGAAGATGCCTTAATGGAAACCAATCTCTTAATCAAGGAAAATAGTGAGGTAAATTTTTTTTTTTTTCTTTTTATTGAGTAATAGAAAGAAGAAAAGTTAAAAAAGCCTCAATGGCTGAAAAAAATAAATCCTCCTTCTATAACTATATTGGCTAATTTTATAAAATTTGATCCGTCGATAGCAGCGCCGTTTGCTCAAGTAAAAAAAAAAAAAACTCACGAAAAAAAAAAACTTTAGGGTTTTAAATCATTTATTAATAGTAAATTTACTCCAATTTTTCTCGAAATATCAAAACATAGACAAGCTTCCTGGCTTCTTCAAGCCATATTTGTACGGCTTAATAATGTATTTAAATATGATTAGCATTCAAGTTCATCCTTACCAAAAGCAAGAATTCAAGAATTTATCAAACTTTTTATTCCTCATGTAGTCCAAATGATGGAGAACACTCACAGTTCTTTTGTTCTTAAATCCCTCTATGAAGCATCTAATGTACGCTTAATTTAATAAAACAATTAAACTAAATTAAAATGTGCTTTCTATACTTTATTTTGTAATTTTATATAAAAAATCCTGTATAAAAGTTTTTTGCTTTATACATGCTTTGATTATATACAGCACTTATAGCTCAGCATTGCAACAAATCAACTTTTTTTTTCAGACCGAGTTAAAAAAAAAAATAAAAGAAATTTTGGAACCCCATTCTGAGGCTATAAAAGAAAATAATTTTGCAATGTATAAATTCTTAAATCTAGACGTTGAAGATGAAGCTAAAGTTATTTTGCAACCAAAAGCATCTAAACTTCAAGTACTTTTGCACTAATTTTTATTGTCTATTTAGAATTTATTTGGTGATATAATGAAAGGAGAACTACCGAAGAAGAACAAAAAAAGAAACACTGAGGATTCGAAAAAAATTAAAAAAAAAAAACTAAAAGAACTCTGATTTATACGACAGCCTTGATTTTTTAACGTCATTTTCATCAATATATTCATCTCCAGTAGTTATATCTTCTCCTATTCTTTTTTTGGTATCTAATGCTGCGAGTTTATCCATGATTTCGTCTTTTAATTTTTTTGCGTGTAAAAGATAGTTCAATGGTTCTAAAAACAGGTTTTTTTTTTATTTTCTATCAGAAAGATTTTTGAACAAATAAATATATATATTCAGTGTGATAATAAAACTCAGGTGAGCAGTTTAAAGTTATTGATTAAATGCTTAGAATTTGAAGTTATGTTTTTAATACATATATGTATATTATATATTATATACATATATATTATATTAAATATATATAATATATAGTATAGTATATTACATATATATATATTATATATATTATATATATATATATATTATATCATATATATTATATATATATGATATAATATATTTATTTATGAATGATTATTATAAATAAAAAATGATTATTATAATATATAATGATAATTGTTTTATTAATAGACAATACCAACTATCAATAAATAAAATAATTTATTAAATTTTTGAGCAGTTCCATGTACAATAACATCAATAAAATTACCTGCATATAGTATACTGACAGTAGATCGAGCGGTGTCCGCATAATACTCTCTACGGACACGTATTCGCATACGGTAGTACTGGAAAAAAAAAGTTAGTAAAATATGATTTTGTTACTTTCCAAAGAGCATCATATTCAAGTAATTCAACGATATCATTGGGAAGTTCGGAGGTTAACATATTTGGAGTTATTGATTTAGCTAATTCGCTTGCATCAACTTTCAGCAATTCTTTTCCTACGTCGTGAAAGACACGGGCCGTAAACTGACTGGCAGTGTGATCAGTTAGCTGTACTCCAAATAAATATCTACAGAAAAATTTATAATATTTGTGCACCAAGTTTTCTTATAATTTATTGTATAATAATAAACAACTCTTTGTTATTTATAATAATTAAATTAATTTGGTAAAAGTTGAATAAATTGGTTTATAATTCAATCTATATATGTTAATTTATATCTAACCACATAAAACAATTAAACTTACATCTAGAAATGTTCATCTATATATATTATATATATATTAAAGCGATAATTATTGATTTCAATATAATCTATAAATATATATATATATATATATATATATATATATATATATATATATATATATATATATATATTATATTTAATATAGAATATCTGTAAAGTAAAGCATACCATATCAGATATTATTTACCAAATAATTATTATAAACTCTTCTAAAAAATATTTATATTATGAGAAAATTATGTTAAACGATGCATTGAAAACTATTTAGAAAATAATCCTTTAAGTGTATATACATATTCAATTGTTTATTTACCTGTAGTTGGGCTCGTCTATTTCAGTCTTGCAAGATTCACAATGATATTTACCAAATGTTTCTACAACCTTTCTGTTGCATTGTTTACAAGCCTGAGGGAAAAAAAAGTAATTTATTGATTCAATAGCCTTACTGGATAGAAAAGAGTAACGTTGCTGTTTCTATTAGAGTAAATCAAACGTGATGGCTGCGCAACAATAGTGAATATGTCTTGAGTATCAGAAGACGGTTGACTCGATGCAGTCGAAGAAATAGGAAGAGTAGGGATTATTTCATTTATTTCGGCTAAAGTCTATTAAAAAAACATTATTTTGAAATTATTCGAATCCTCTTTACATACATTTTTGTATTGAAATGAAAAAAAACTATATTATTGTATATTTCAGCATCCACCTTTATGTAAACAGATGCATATATAGCAATATTCACTTAATATATATATGCATCATATATACATCATGTTGACATGATATATATATATATATACATCATACTAATATCATATATATACATCATATCTGCATCACATATACATCATATATATATATCATGTATACATCAAATATACATCAATTATACATCAAATTTACATCCAGTATACATTATATATATATATATATATAAATCGTATAGACATTATATATACATAATATATATATATGTATATATATCATGTATACATTATATAAACAGCATATATGCGTCATATATATATCATGTATAAATCATATATATATTATGTATACATCATATTTTCATATATACATTTTATACATGATATATATATATATATATATATATATATATTATTCACTTATCATGTTATCACTGCTATAAAATCCTAATTACATTACTTTTATATTATCGTAATTCCCGTTTTGAGATCGGTTTGTGTTTTCTGTATAAAGACTTTCGGATAATGATACAAATGTTGCATTTTGTCCTTCAGAATCATACCATGAGCGAAACGCTTTCAACTCAGGTATGTCGGGCTCGATTTCAACATGAGTGTTGCGTAAAGAAGAAGCTGTTAAACCTCGATACTGACGTATTTGAACATTTTGCAAAGCAACTGTTTTCGACTGAAGGTCTAGCTTTGTTAAATTTCCGAATAAAGTCAAAGTTATTTCAAAGCCTGAATCGTCCGCCAATAAACAGACACGGCGAAGTCCAGCGTCTTGGTTGGTTCGGTTAATAAACTAAACAAATAAAAGTTTCAACATAATTTTTATATGAATATTTCCGTAAATACTATATAACTTAAATAATACACTTATTTTTGCCTCAAATAATAAAAACTTGTTTATATTTTTTATTTTCTATATAAATATTAAAAATATATATAAAATATATATATAAATATTGAATATATACTTAAATATTCTATATACCTATATATCCAATATTCATGCAAAGAAGCTTTATAACCACACGCATACTCAAGTATATCTAAATATCATCAATTGTATGGTTATATTCCCATCATATGGTAGTATGTATAAAATTAGAATCGAAAATTAATTTCTTCCATACTATTACTATTGTATATGCTTATAAGGTTTAAAACTTTATTTAAACTATATATGCATTTGTTAGTAAATAAATTAAAAAAAAAATACATATTTGATTAATATTTTAAAACACTTTAAGTGGGCGCATATACTTTAATCATAATTACTTACAGTTTCAACATTTGGAGATGCCCATTTAACATATCCTAATAAATCAACCAAGTAAGGGGGCTCTTTAGAACTATTTTTAATGTCTTCAAGCTTTGTGAAGTTATATCTGAAAATATATTATACATGTTCTGCTTAAATAACTTTAAGTATTCAGCTTAAAAAAATAAGTGGCTATGTGTATATATAATATTGACTCATATTAAAAAAAAATATCAATATATATATATATATATACAAACTAATATACTCTAGCAATATAGATATATAATAGATTTTATACATAATATATATATATATATATATATATATATATATATATTCAAATAATTATAATAATTATATTGATAATAAAAATATCTTTTTAGTATAATAGTCACGTAATTTGATAGAACTATATTTGTTTGTATTAATGTGTATGTATATACCGAATTAAATGTGGACATTTGTTTTGGCAGTTACTTACAACTAAGGAAATTTACCGCTGGTCTGGAGTTAGTCAAAAACACGATAAAAGAAGTTAAGAAACTTGATGATAAATTGTTACTTGTGGAGCTACATTACGCGGAAACAAGATTGTATTTCGAATTAAATAATTTATCTAAGGCGAAAACAGCTTTGACTTCAGCAAGAAGCAACGCCAATGCAATACATTGTCCTCCAGTACTTCAAGCTCATATCGATGTTATGGTTAGTTTATGCGTTAATTATTTATAATTAATATATATTAAATTTATTGATTTAAATATTACTGATATTTGCTCATATTCTTATATATATTAAACGCATATATACATATATATACACATACATAGATATATATATATATACAAATATATACATATATATACATATACATACATGTATCTACATAGATTTACACACAAATATATATATATATATATATATATATATATATATATATATATATATATATATATTATAGTTAAATTTAAATGTGTAAATATAGTTTGGTATAGACAAATGTGTACGTATAGTTAACAGAGAAGTGGGAAAAAAAAAACTTTTTTTTTTATTTTTTAGAGTGGAGCGATACATTTGGAAGACACAGATTCAAAAACAGCATACTCATATTTCATTGAAGCCTATGAAGCATATCATAATGCGCAACACCCTAAAGCTTTAGACGCCTTAAAATATGCGATGCTTTCAAAGATAATGACTGAGCAGCCTAAAGAAGTGTTATCCATGGCTACAAATCGTCAATGTAATGCAATATATATAAAAAGACCACATTATATGTTTAGTCCAACTAATGAATCAGTAATTTTTTGCTTTCATATCATTAATATACGTTTATATATAAATTAATATCTAAGATTGTAATTTGTTAGGTTTATTAGCAATTTAAATAGTTGGGTATATATAACGTTATATTATTGCATGTATATATATACATATTACAAATATCAATATTTATAAAAAATGTATATGTATATATATTAAAAATCTGTATATATATATATATATATATTATTAATTATTTGTATAAAATTATATGCATTAACTTATATGATATTATGTGTTTTGATATGTATATGCAAAAATTGTTTATTTTGTTTGCTTTTCGTGAAATAATGATTTTTTCATATACAGATTTACAATATTCTGGTACTCCCATGGACGTAGTCAAAACTATAGCTCAAAGCTACGTCAAAAAAGACCTCAAAATATTTGAAGATTGTTTGAAGGAAAATAAAGAGGGTGAAAAAAAAAGAAAAAAAAAAAGTTAAATTTTTAGAACTCTCTAATGATCCAATTTTTTCCAGACATATCAATCGTTTATATCAATCATTACTTGAAAAGAATATTTTAAGAGTTCTCAAATTGTATTCAAGGTAAAACATCTTTTATATTTTATCCTGTTATTAGTGTTGAAGTTTCACATGTTGCTAAACTGCTTGACCTTACCCTAGAAACTACTCAAGAAAAGTAAGTATATTATTTACATATAATTCATTCGGACAATTCATTATTTAAAATAAGTCTTATTTCTGGGCACACTGTATATTATATGTACGCAACACCCATCTTTTTATATATATAAATATACTTTTATAAATAAAGCAAATTTAAATCAAATTATATGTTCATATATATCGATATATACATATGTTATATATATATGTATTTCCGGTAATATATTGTATGTATATTATATACATGATATTATAATATTACTATTTATTATTGAAAATATATATATATATATATATATATGCATATATGTATATATCACATATATGCATATATATCTATATTTATATATATGAATATATCTATATGTATATACGTTTAATTTTATATATTTAATATGTATATATATGAATATATATAAACATATATAAATATATGTTTATACATGTATGTATATATGTATATATGTATATATATATATATATATATATATATATATTTATGAATAAATCTATAAATACACATATGTATCAATATATGTATATATATGTATATATATGCATATATATGTATATATATATTTAGAAGTATATATATATATAGATGGATTTATTATGTTTATGTGTAACAAAAATAGATTACAATCTATGTAAATTATGTTTATCAAGGTTAAGTCAAATGATTCTTGATAAAGTTCTGGATGGAACTCTGGACCAAGAAAATGGAATTCTACAACTATACAGAAGTAACGAAGTTCCTTCTATATATGGAGACATCTTAGCGATAATAGCTAATTTGTCTTCAGTTGTCGATGTATTAGCTTCTAAAGCTCAAATTACTATTTGAAGAAATTTTTTTTTTCCTTGTTTTACAAAAAATTGTAAAAAATATGTTCATAGCTTAAATATAGAATATTGTTATTTATAAATAATATTCTAAATTTGTATGTATGTATTTATAGTTGAAAACTCTGTATATATATGTTCAAGTATGTTCATATATATACAATACCGCTCATATATAAATAAAAAGGTATATGCATATATGAATATACGTATCTCCCAAATATATGATTATGAGTCCTTACATATATCATATAAACCCTATAAATTACTCTTAATATAAGAAATTAAAAACAACAGATTAAAATGGTTCCAATAAAGCACATATGTACTATAAAATAAATAGATATTAGTAATATATATATATATATAAATGTTTAAATATGTATAATTACGTATAATGATTTTAACGTTTTATGCTATATTATATATAAAGTTTTTAACATGAAGATCTTATATAATTTAAAAGATATACTGTAGCTTAATATATACATAAATGTAATCATACATACATATATATAAATTTATGCATATATATATATATATATACATATATATATACATTCATATATGTATACTTATAAATACAAATATATTTCATAACTTCACACATATACCTATATATAAATGTATATATTTATATATGTACATGAGTAAAAAAGCATATAAAATTATATTGACATATATATGTATACATCACACATAGCGTTATTCAAATATATACCTGTAAGTACATACATATATATAAATATATATACACACATATATATTTGAATACACATATATAAACATATATATATACATACACACAAACGCAGATATAAAATAATATATATTTAAAGATACACCTATACACATAAGTTTACGCATATTTTTATATATATATGTATATATATAACTATTGTCAAGAATATATATTTACATATGTGTATATGTATATATACATACACATATATATACGAATAAAAATATACATTTATCTCTAAAAACATATATATATATATATATATATATTTACACATATATCTATTTATATATGCATATATATATATACATATGTGTATGTATATGTATATGTATTGGTAAACTTATGTATGAGTATATGTATGTGTATGTATATATATATACATATACTTACAAAAATATTATCACGTATACATATATACATATGTGTATATGTATATATATGTATATATACGAATACATATATATAGACATGTATATCTAAATACATAGATATATACATTTACACATATATCTATTTATATACGTATATATATATACATATGTGTATATGTATGTGTATATATCTGTACATACACTTGCAGATTTATTCTAACGTATACATATACACATATATATGTATATATATATGTATATATGTATATATGTATACATGTATGGATTATAAAATATTTAATTACTGAAGCAAGGGATGTCGAAAAATAAAGGGCTTAAAACTAATTATATGGCACATATGTAAAGCTAGTATATTATGCAATAAATGTTCGTGAGAAATTTATTGAGCACATCCCGATAAGCATATAAGCATATGGTATAAACATTGATTAATTATTAAACATGAATATTTAAAATATAAAAAGTAAGTACGGTATGAAAGAAGCCAAATCGAAACACAGTAGAAAATGCAATTTGTACTTTGAATTATTAATTGAAGCAAAAACGCACTCATTTATACTGCATGATAAAAGGATCAATAGAAAACAGACTTCAAAACCGATTGTTTGAAAGTCAACTATGCAGACTAAAACATTATTAACTCAAAATATTGTGCCTCCCCAGTGGGTCAAAAATAGTATGAAAAACTCTTTAAGTCACAATCTAAGTAAAATTTCCGAATATTCTAAGCATACGGTAACACCTATGAAAAAAAAAAGTCTTCCATATCAAAAAAAAAAAAAAAGGTTTCTTTTTTTTTTTAGAATACATTACAAAAAGCTGAACTATCACATTGCGATATATGTGAGCAATCTTCTTTGAGTATCCAGTCAGAATCCGAAGATTTATATGACTCCCTTTACAAGGATAGATACGGCCCCACTAATATTCCTTTACACTTTGCAATATCCCACTCACAGTTTTTTTCATTCCCTATGTCACCCTTTACAATGTATTACTATGACGGTAACTCATATAATAAAAAAAAAAAAAAGATTACATATCATATGTCATCTTTAACTATATTTATATATTGAGTATACATATCTGTGTATATTTTTAATATATTAAACGCTTGATTACAGAAACGGCCCCTAATAACGTGTTACTTCTGAATGATTTAGAAGATGAGCCGCCTACCATTCCTTTTTTGAGAACATTGATAGAAAAGTTAACGGAAAAAAAAAAAGACCCTGAAATCGTAAAAAAAAAAAAAAAATTAATATATATATAGGAACCCAAAGAACAAATATATTCAGACGTTATATCCTTTGAAGATATAAATTTGAATGAAGAAAGCCCCTCTGAATTTGCTAGTAGTGAATGTTCATTTGGGAAAACAGAGACGTATAATGATGTAGCATGTTGTAAATGTTCAGTAACAGCATCAGAAACAAATTTGACGTATACAAATGCGACACATCAAACCCCAAATATTTCTAGTAAGTATTAATCAATTATTTTTTTTTTTTTTTTTTTTAGATGGGCAATTATCATCAAATTGCGCTAGTGCTATATTACGAAATTTAAAACCTATTGATTTTACTCCTTTCACTCAGCAATCCACATATGCTTTAACTCCTCCGTCACAGTGCATGTATTGTCATGGTACTAAACTTTATAATCATATTCAAACTATTGGTGACTGCCATATCCAGACAAAAAAACCTTGTTATTTTTGTTCTGAGAATGAATATAATGCTGATATAGGCGCCGTAGCGCCTCCAATTACTAATAATAATTATATATATTATACAAATAATCAAAATATCTCGAAAACAGAAGCCATTTCCAAATCACTCGAAAGAAAAAATGAAATAGCTTTTGAACCTAAAAAGTCTTACATTGAATATACCAATTCGCCATTAATTGAAAATCCAGCATATGATACACCATCGCAGGAGGAATATGAGAGTAACAAATTTGAAAAAAATTTGAAAGAGACTCAAAAATTTTCTTTTTCCGTATCTTCCTTAAGTAAGAATCAAAAAATCATGGATGCCGATTCGCAAAGTCTTATTGAGAAACGTTCCAAAGCTTCAGTCGAAATTCTGCCTAATACGTTTTTAGTGGCAGACTCGAATATATATAGTAAAAGCTCAGTTACAGACAATAATAGTAACGGGGAGGAAAACCCTGATAGTGTGTTATACCAGAAACATAAATTATTTTTTGATACAAACCAATTCCCAAATTGCAATAATTTAAGCCATTATGAATATTCATATTCTGTGTCTTATAAACACTATCCAGTCATTTTTTACGATGCACTTACTCAACTTCCAAGTAATACATTAATTGAATCTTAGTAAAAAAAACAAAAAAAAACCCCCTTATACTACCATGTAATTATTGCTTTCCATAGTCCTTGGCTTCACAACTTTTTCCCAATTCTAAAAAAAAAAAAAAAAGTTAATTTTTTTTTTTGTAAGTCATTTTTATATAGACTTTAAAAATCTTACTTTGTGTAATAAATCATATAGCATAGAATAACTGTTTCTCATATCAATAAGTGATACTTTAAGGTGAATCCATTCTTTACGATCTACTTCAATAACAGCTTGCATGTAATCTTCTATAGTAGGGTTTTTTAGCATTTTTGAAGCCATTTTTGCACGATTTGTATGGTATTTAGTTCCATCACATAAATTAAAAGCAGCATCTTCAACTCGTCCAAGTTCTTGGATAGCTTCTTCTTGTATGGCGACACCAAAATTATTGCCGTCTTCAATTCTCGGAACGTTCAACTGAATCCACAACCGGACTACTCCAACCATTTCAATAAGTTCTAAAGCGTCTTGACGGACTTTCTCTCCCATTTTCACTATTTGTTGATTCAGCGGAATTTTAGCGGATGTTGAGGCGGCACTTTCTCGCAATTTTTCCATATAATCATTCTAAACATACAAAAAATCACATTTAATATTTTAGACGTTTGCTTAAGTCACATTAAATAAATTATTGATCATAAAATACAAACAATAAGAGCCGAGTAAGCTTTAAATGCTACTGCTTTTATTATTGAACTTCTTAGATTTGGTGTATCATGTTTTATAGATAAAAAAAAACAGCATACTGTGTACTAAGGAGTGTATATCCTGTATATATTGCATTAAATAATTATGTTGCAAATTATTACACATAAATAAAGAGAATGCTTATCTACATAAGAAATAATTACTCCTAAATACTATAAACAAATATTATGCTATATAGAATAAATATATTTACATCCAAAGCTTTATGATATGTACAAGTCGTTTTTATATAAGTAACTAATATAATATATGCAAACTTAGGATCATATATCCTTATTTATAAGTATATTTTTTAGATTTCTGTCATTTAATTTTTTAAATTTATATTTACGATATATATATATATATATATATATATTTGTAGCTTGCATTTAATGCAAAAATAGAATATTATGTAAAGTTTAGTTTATTAGACTATTTTTATTACCCTTTGACGCTTTGCTTGATTTGTAGTTTCGTCTGCTAAATTATCGTCTAAATTAGAATCTTTGCAAAAATCATCTAAATCTCTAGCATGAACTAAATGCCCAGGAGCTGACGCGATGTTCTAAAAAAATATTATAAAATATTTAATTATTTTTTAATAAAAATTTTGTTTGAACTCCCTGTGTAACTTAATGAATATAAAAATATTTTAAAATAAATATTTTGACATTAATTTTGCACAAAAAAGTGTAATGAATACAATTACACCTACTTACAACTTGTGAGTTAAAATAAAGTATTTTAGCGGGAATACGTTCTTTTAAAATATTTAAAGCTTGTTTCGTTACATCCAAAATAAATTCGTCATATTTAGCCTGAATTTCTGGACTACTTGGCTGCAAGCCATTGCGGGCTAACTCATTTATAATTGAAGCACGAGTCTGCTTTGAAGAATTTTTCATAAGCAGATTGAAGTGATGGTACGCTGTTTTAAATTAAATAAATTTTTTTTTTGACATTGTCAATAAAAAAATATTTTCAGGCTCAATAATTTCATAGAGTTCATTCATTATGTACTTTATGTAGTAATATATAATAAAATACTATTTATGTCAAAAAAAACTGGGTTTACTGAAGCAGAGATTGTAATCAATTTTTTTTTCTTAGTTTTCTTAGGCTGCAGCTAAATGGAGTAAGAGGCATTCAAAAAACCACTCAGTGAAGCGTAGCAGTAATTTAATTGATTTTTTCACAATATCTAGAAAAGAGATATAGCTCTTCTCGATCAAGCTCTCACAGAAGAAGATCAAGATCAATCCCTTGTGATCCTAAGAACCCTTTATTTGCAGCATACGAGTATTTAACATACATACTTATAGAAATGTTGGAATAATTGTATATCTATATATATGTATCTTATTATATACGGATATATACATATCTATGTATAGATATATATACATATATATAGATATATATCTATATAACTATATACGGGTATATACATATATATATATATATATACAGACATATATACGTTCATTTATATATATATGTATATTTATATACCCATATAATATATTTTCCCCTTACTATATAACTAATAGTTATTTTGAGATGTAAATCATCGAGTATTAGTTTTATATCATAGCTTGAATATGTAAACAAGATTTGAATGAATCAAAAAATATATATAATTCATATTTATTTATCGATTTAATATATTAAGGAAATTTAAAAATGCATAATTGTATGATAATAAAAAACTATAATACACTTAAAAAAATATATCTATCTAAAATAAAAGTTTTGTACATTTGAGAAACTAAATACCAAAGATGATATATTACTTCAATAATTCATCGATTTATAACTCAGAAGAGGCAGGCATACAAAGAAAAAATCTTATAACGACGATCCTGTTCCTTATTGGTCTCATGACGCGTAACACTAATTATCTATTCAATAGTATTAAGCTATTATGAAAGAAGTCCAAGCCCGGATAGAGAGCGCACTAAAGGTTCTCATTGGGATACACGGCGCGGTGCTTGGAAGTCTAAAGCTGGGGTTCGAATAAATACTGTAATATATTCCTTAGGGTGTATACTTGCCAGCTAGCCCTGTTCAAAGCGATTCAGATACCGAAAAAGTTCATGCAAAATACAAGTAGTTTTCTTGCTTTAGCTCCATATGCTTGCTTTTAGATCTAGATGGACCAAAAGATATAGACAAAAAAAGAAATCTTTATCGCAAAGCCCTATCAAACTTCGTCCTAGCCCTGAATACATCTAGTTATATTACATTTATCTATGTTATTTCATTTTTTTTTTTAATTTAATTTCAAATTTTAGAAAAATCTGTACTTTTCAAAAAGTGACAATTTTTGTAATTAATGCAATGAAAAATTGGATATCACAATACAGGATTTTTTAAATACCTAAAGATTAAGATAGACTTGAATTTTACTTCAGTATTTTGTTTTAAAAAATCAATAAATAAAAATTATGCAGAATAATTTATTTATGTACTATAACTCGATTAAATATTAATTCTCTGATAAATACATAATTTATTTAATTATTTCATCAAGTGTTGAGTGTTTGTGATAAATAAACATAATTACAGGTAACAACAGTTTTTTTTTTCAAATAACGTACCTGAAATTTATATTTAAAAGATATTAGTGGCTTGAAATGATCTTTGAAAGACCATTGAAGAAATCAAGACTATCAGATGAAGACTCAGTAAATTATAACATTTTTTATCCAGCTCAATCAGATTATAAAATAAACGAAAATGTTCGAAAACGCCGTTCGACGTGGTCACGCAGACAAATAAGTGAAAATGAAACTTGCCATATATCGGAAGATACCAATTTATTTTCTGATGATGATAACACGTCTTTGATAGATACTAATAAAGTCACGTCTCGTATAATTGAAAATGACAATTTGTGTTCATCCCCTATTTTCAATGATCAAGAAGAATTAGAGTTATTTTCACCCCAAAATGAAGAAATGCCTCCACCTATTAATAAATTCGAGTTACTCAATATGAATAGTCCCAAGTCTTCCCCATCTATTAATTATAATAATTGCGCTATATGTCTAAGCGAAAATTCAAATGTAATAGGGCATCTGTCTACTTGCTCTCATAATTTCTGTTTTGAATGTATATTCCAATGGTCTAAAGTTACTAATCTGTGTCCTTTGTGCAAACTTCGGTTTTTTGAAATACAAAAATGCGAGTTCAAGCCAGATGGAACAATTTTTAGAGATCCAAACGTAGTACAAGTTGAAATGAAGGATTTGAAACAACTTGATGAAGATGGAAATGATCCCTTGGAACATTATATATGCAGGATATGCAGTTCGGGCAATAATGAACATGTTCTTCTTATATGTGATGACTGCGATTCTTCTTACCACACATATTGCGTCAATCTTGAAGAGGTACCATCAGGTAACGTTTCTACTTCATTTACATGGGAGTAGACTTACTTTTTTAATTTACTTGAAAAAAAAAAAATTACATGTGTATAGATTTGTATAAATATATATATGTGTAATGTATATATATGTGTATATGTATATATATAAAAATATTTATGTATGACATCTGAATATATTCAAGTATATATATATATATATATATATATATATATATATATATATATATATATATATATGTTTTTATGTATTCTAATATAATATAAAATAATTTATCATTAAGTTAATCAGAATTTAATGTATATTTGCTCACTTTCATGGGTTTAGGTTCTTGGTACTGCCCTGAATGCCAAGAAATCAGGAACTCACGAAATACAAATCAAAGAAACGGTTACCAGGGATTATATTACTTGTTGAACTCAGTTGCAACGGATTCAGAATCTGAGTTAGAACGACCACAAAGGCGTCGCGGTGGAGTTCAACAAACACAGTCGTTTAGGCGTTTAACAAACACTTCCAGACGACAAATATCAACTCGTAGAACAGCCGCTGCCCGTTCTGAACCACAAACTAGAAGAAGTGTTCGCAGCAGGAACATTGAAACGCAGCCCAATACAAGAAGAGTACAACCAGTGACTAGAAGGCCCAGTAGAAGGCAAAATGTAAACAACAATCCAACAGAAGAAACAGCTATACTTACTCGAAGTAGAAGACGCCAACAAAATACCTCTCCTCTTATATCTTTGTCAAGTGATATCTCTTCTTCAGAAAGAGATGATATAGAAACCGTGCAATCATCAACCAGTGAAGATGAAGAGTCAGAAAACTCTTCTTCCTCCATTTATAATTTCTTCTGTAAATTTCAGCGAAGTAGAAGAAGACGCAGATCATCCAGCAGTAGATTACAGGTAAGACACTTATCCGTATATATCATAAATGTTGTCATATCATAAATGTTTTAAAAAACTTTGATTATTCAACAATACATGTATATAATTGATTTATCAATATGACTTTATGGTTAAAATACACAATTATTATATTGGATAAATTTTATTTTACTATTTATTTATATTATAATATATATATATATATATATATATATATATATATATATTATAAATTTTGATTAGAGTAAATAAATTGTTTCTTAATTTAAGTTTTTTCAATTAAATGATCCTTTTAATTCAATTAACAAGCATATATTTTAAATATAACTATGAGGATTAAACATTATAATTGTTACTTCAATTTTGTTATTAATGCATTCAGACTGAACCGTTTTCAAAAGAGCCTGAAAGCTTTGAAGCTCGTGTTCGAAGACGACAAACAGCACGAAATATATGAGCAATTTTGCATTTTTTTGAAGCTAGAATTTGATAGCGTAGTGACAAAATTATACATATTTATAAAAAGTTAAAAGTCTGTGTTATACAAGCTATTGAATTTTCTAGATAACGAATAACGTTTTGGGGCACCGGGAGGTAATTTAATAGGTCTACATATAAGCTTTATAGCTGAATGAAACCCAATTTTATTGATTACAGCTTGATAGAGTACATTTTTAACATCACTGCGTCTGTTGTTTGTTTTTGTAGGCGTTATATCACGTGTATAGGTAAGACTATTGATTTTAAGGAAATTTATTATATTAAATAATCGTGGGGAAGCAATGGATAAAGATCTATATAACTGTAAATTGTTACATACTGTGGATACTTGATTTATTGTTGATGAAATAGTGCTGTGTATGTCTGGGTGTGAAGTATGGAAATAGGTTATTAAAGATCCTCCATTCAAAGATATTCCTGGATATATAGGAATATTGGTTAGATGTGGGATAATGTCTACATATATGCCATCATGGTGTATTATGTATATTTTATCATTATGACGATCAACAATTAACCTTAGTGGCGGTTTTACTTTCTCTGGCATATATGTATGTTCACTGTTATACGATGTTATTATTTTACACGAATCAAATTGTAAAGTCCAACTCATTTCATTAGCTGGAGTAGTGGCGTATGAATTAGGAATGTCAGAATTTTTTGTAACAAAACCAATATATGGTTTTTTGTCAATACGACGTGTTTTTCTAACTTGATAATCAAAATCAATAACTTTGCAAGTATTAGAGTATATAGCAGTGTCACTGTTTCCTCGTATAAATACTTGCGAATTTCTGTGTTTTGATGACTTTAAACTGAGAATAGTGGGTTTGTTAGATGCAGGCTTAGAACAAATTGCAAGATTATTATTTGATAAATCCCAAGTTGCTCTTTCGTTAAACTTATATTCACTGATGTTTTCAGAAACTGTATTTTCTTCTGACAATTGCACGCTTTTTAACTTTTGCTTTATATTTACAAGAAAATCATTGATTTTCTTATTAATTTCGTTATTTAAATGAGGTATTTGAGATATCTCAAATGACAATTCTTTTAAGCGTTGCTGGAATAACCTTAAAATCTACACATTAAAACATTTAATTAAAATAATTATCTTCATACAGCCGAGTATGCTTTTATAAAATAACATATATATTATTAATATTTAACAAATATGCTCAGTAATAATATATAAGTGCTATATATGCAAACACCGTTATATACATATATATATATATATATATATATATATATATATATATATATATATTATAAATTATAAAAACTACAATAAATTATATATATTGGATATTAGACGTTGCATATGTATTTATCTTCAAAATTACCGATAATTTTATGCGGTTCCAATTAACGCTATCTAGTAAGACGAGACAGATATGGATAATTTGATTTTGCTGTTTACCCTTAAGAAGTTCTAAAGATACATCCAATATAGCACGGTATATGAAGTCTAAAAATAACGGTTTAGAGTCAAAAGGCAAAGGGTTAGTTTTGAATACTGAAAGCATATGTTTCGGAGACTTGAAGTAGGGAAGTAAATTATAAAGCGATATACTTTGTATATGATTGGTTATATATTTGAGGCACTGATTATTTATTTTACTGAGAATACTAATCCAAGGAGGATGTCCAACTTTTTGTACCCATATAAGCCACAAAATAGCTTCACTTATGTGGTGTATGTGTAGATCAAGATTGAAGCAGTTATTTAAAATATAATCTCGATCTTCATCGGAAGATTGCTCAATATCTGTTTGCATTATGTACGCAGCTCGTGCATAATATGGATGATTCTTTTGAGAAACATTTTTTCCAAAGTGAAAATATAATGTATATATATAAGACCTTTGCGAAACAGATAGTTCCAATATATCTTGTGGAAGAAATTCCGATAAATGTAAAGATATAAATGCTATTAAAAATTGTTGGGAAAAGGGATATGGCGTTAATAAGGATAAAAATGCGTTGGGAGAAAATGGCAATATCCCATAAAATAAATTGAATATTTTTTTTTCATATTCTTGCAAAGTATCTTCATCCGTTGAATTAAATAGACGTAAGGAATTATACGTATTGAATAATTCCAATATATTATTTTCATTATGTACTTTTTTTTTTTTTGATTCGGTCCGACATGTTTTCTGATTTTTATTTAGACAGCGTAATATACTTTCTGTATCTTCTGTAATTAAATCGTGGTTACGTTTTTTGTATAAATTATACGATGTAATTATATCTGGATTTTTCAATACTTCTCCTACACGCTTTCCAACTTTCATTATTATTATTATTGGTCCTTGAATACTACTGCATGAGTTCCTGCGCTCTATGGTGCTGCTAAGTTTTCACAAATATAAATTTTATCTAATTAATACTTTAATTTATTTAGGGATAATAATTAATAGATTTTAGCGGTATACAGTACGAATTAGACACAGACAGATATTTAAATTGAAAATGTAAAAATAATATTAAATCTATTTGATCGTATATATATATGAACATAATATTAACTTAATTAATTTGCAATTTGACTTTCTTCAATCACAATCGTATATAGCCAATATCAATCTATTTATAAACCAAGCTTACATATATATATATATATATATATATATATATATATATATATATATATATATAACTAACATACGAAATATCCGTTTAAATGCACACAGTGTATAATAACTTTCTATTGCATCCTGATTATAGTCAATTATGTGGTTTATTTAAATACATCTAAATAAATATCAATTATTTGAATAAATACAGCACATTCTGTATCAGTCGTATTTTTACAAGCTAATTTATTGTATTAAACTAATTATTTCAATTTTGTTTAAAACATGTAAAAATAATCACTTATAATTATTCAGAAGTTTTATTGATTTCTTACGTTAACCCGTTCCATATATTTTTTAGAGCTCCAACATTTTAATATTATTTTTTTATATAATGTTTAGCTATTGCCAAACATTTATTGCTCGAATAATAAAATTTTAAACAAATAAAAAAAACCATAAGCAAAGGTTTTATTATTCATTTGAGCACGTAACTATAATTCCTCAGTAAATTTATGAACAGATTAAGAAATAATAGAAATACTGTACAAGTTGTATGAAAATTGCCGAAGCTTGATAATTAAAATAGACTTAACTGTTTACCTGTACTACAATGCGACAGCTTTCAATTAGTCGTAGCTGTTTATTATTATTTTAGCATAATAATTAAAAAAAAAAAACCCATCATACAAAAGTAATTTTAATGTATATTTATTGTATAATTTCGTTTATAAAGAGTCCGCTATTGAAGATATATAGCAAAATTCAAATAAATACATATTTATAGGTAACATTTGTCTAGGTTGCTCTTACCCGATTAAAAAAAAAAATGTATATAATAAGTAATGCTACGTCATAACTCATCATTTAGAATAATATTTGACATATTTGTATGATTTAATTGAGATAGTCGATGAACCATTTCTGTTAACATAAAACCCGCAGGCCATGCAACTTCAACCCCTCGAATCTATAAAAGAAAATCATATATTCTAAAATTTTATAAAATATAGTACGAATACTATTTTTTTCCTAAATCGTATTAATTTATGAAATATTTATGTATTTTATTCTTCATTATTTTTTTGTTTAATGTATATTAATGTATATATTTAATACGTGTAGTTGTCTAAACAGAATACTTGACGTAATTGCAATTTGTGCTTCAAAACATAATTAATATAATTTTGCTATATGATTAATTTATACATAAATTATAAGAACGTTTATTTAAATTGCCATGTACTTTACACATATAACTATAATATATATCTATAATATATATCAATATTATATATCTATAGTATATAACTATACCACATAACTGTAAATTATATCTATAATATATACTTATAATATGTAACTATAATATATATCTATGATATATAGCTATACCATATAACTATAATATATATTTATAACATACATCTTTGATATATAACTATACCCTATAATTATAATATATAACTAGAATATATAACTATAATATACAACTATAATATATAACTATAATATATAATTGTAGTATATAATTATATCATATAATTATAATATGTTTAGTATATATTTGCGTTATGTGAGCTATATAGAGATATATTGGCATAAATGATTAAATAATATTACAACAAAATATCACAAACTGCATTATAATTGATATGTTTAATTACATAAAAAATGCGTCTATAACTCTTAAACCTTGAGGTAAATAATTATTATAGATGAATTCATACTTTGCTTAAGGCTTTGATTTTTTTAGAGGTAGGAACATGAACAATAATTTTAAGAAAATTTATTATGAAAGTAAGTCCAAAACATCCAGTAATAACTTTTTCGGGTTCAGCGTCTGGGTGCAATAATGCTTGAATTACTGAGTATGACTCAGCTCTGCAAAGTATTTCTGCCCGACGACGGAACCAGTCCAAATTAGTTTCAGTGCTGTAAGGACGCTGAGGTATTGCCACAAGCTGTTGCATATATAGACCAGATAACTTTTTTTACTTGATGGAAAAAATCTATGTTCTCATTACCGACAATTTCAACAAAAGGCTGGTCATTACTTTCTACAGGGTCTATCAAATCCAGCAAATATTTTTTAACAGCCTATATTGATAATATTAAATATTTATTTGTAATATTCCATGTTAAATTTAATAGATCACACTTTATTTATTTTTATATTCATAATGTATATATATATATATATATATAATGAGTTTTTTGTAGTGCTTATTATTGAAACTTACATCTTTGCATATCTCATAATTGCTTTTTTCCAAACCAATAACTCCAGTTATAGTTTTATTAGAGCTTATTAATTCAGCTTCCTCTTCAGTAAAAGGTCTTCCTATGTTTTCAAACGCAAGATTATTGATATTGTCTATGGGAATGAAGATATCAGGAGGTAAGCAAGGAACCCTGTAGCTATTAGTCTTGTTTATATAATTTCGAATAAAAACTTGTAGTGCAAGCTGCCTGCCGTAACCTTGAAAACTACTTGCATAAATATTCTACTAATAAATATTAATAATTGCTAGTATATTTACTTGGTAATCATTACAGAATTTCAGATGTACAATATTGCCGTCTAATTGGATAGGAGTATTATTATTAAATTTATTATCTGAAATAAATATTATTTATATTAAGAAGGGAGTTAAATAGAACAACAACAGCAAACATAAATTGAATTGCACTTTAAGTAAATACATTTTCAGAGTTAATAATAATAATAATACCGTTTACGTCTGTAGTAGTCGAAAAAACAACTTGTGTGGATGCTCCTCCAAATTCAATAAGTTTCGTTGGAGCTAAATTAGTTTCTTTGACACTTTGATTTGAGCTTGATATGATTAAGTTTTCAAAGGAACCTGATTCGTTTACACCAATACGACGACTTAGTAATTGATTCAAAAAAACCCATGAAAATAGACCTTCTTTACGTCCTATAAAGCATATTATAATCAGTGATTGCATATGTTTACACATGAGTTGACTGTAATTATGTTATGCCAATTTTTTGTTGCAGCGGATTATTATTATTAAATGCAAATCGATTATTGTTACTTTAAACGTATATAGTTCATATAACTATATATACATATAACATAAATTAAGAGTGGGTCTACATGGTTTTGTCCTTATCTATGCATTTTCTGGCGTATCTCAAGTTTGCCTTATTATAAATATACATATATATATATGTATCATAATAAAATATTTTTATATATAATATATCTCAGAATATTAATTATAGTTAATATAATTAAATATATCTATTATAATTATTATAGTGTAACTGTATTCACATAGATACTCATCAAATATATATATAGATAATATAAACTTTTATATGTCTTCAAATATATTTATATATATATATATATATATACATATATATAATTATAATAGTACCATCTAAAACTTCAATCCAGTCATCTTGAACTAAATATTCCCATTTGTTCATGTATTCTCGAAGTATTTTTATAATAGATTGTTGTTCTTGTTCAGATAATTGGCGAAAACCAGCTGTAGCTAAATAAAAAATTGGAATGTCTGCACGATTGATATCTTCTTCAATTAAAGAATCAATATGAGATTTAAGATTATTGACGTAATTCTGTAGTATAGTGTTTACAGTAATATTGGTATCTTTTGCAGATTCTCTATTGATATATGTGATTAGCCCTGGGTTCATTTTCACAGTTTTCTCAGGTAAGTTCAAATTAATTGCTCCATTTCCATTGCAGGCTGTTTTATTGAAGAACCATTTGAATACGTGTACCCTCGATCCTGTACTACCAGCATCTATCACGACGGCTAACTTCTGACAAGAAACCACTACTACATAAAAATAAATGAGAAATATCATATCAAGATTTTTTTTCTCAAAGTGAGCATAAAAAACAGCTAGTTCACCATTTATTTAACATATTGATTATATTTCAGTGTATTTTATTTATATGAAAAATTATATAAAAATGAAATTGCATCTATGGTCAATAATCTCCTAGTAAAGTCAATATGTTTATTTTGAGTTTCTTCGTAAAGTAGTGTATGATTCACATGTATATTATGAATAGATCTATTAGTTTATAGGTCATATAAACATTTAAAAATTAATTAAGAAATAAGTATATGTATATATATACTGCATGTCCGATATTCATGGGTGGCATATTTTAGAGTAAATAATTATTGCTAATTAATATTACTATTATAAGAATGGTATAGAACAATTATATCTTATAATATCAATAATAACTTTTTCGAATATAACTTCATTAATTACAAATAACAATTTATATTAAAAGCGTATGAAGTCACACACTAATTGTTGCTATATATTAATTATAATCAATTATTTAATATAATTGATTGTGCTTTTTGCTAGATAACAAGTTTTTTTTTTAAACTTTAATATATGTATAAGAGTCATTTGATATTTAATTTATAGCGTTGTTGACTATTCTTTCGTGAAAAAAATATCCATATACCATAACAGCTAATACTATTATAAACAAATAAATAAGTTTTAATAATATATGAATAGAAAATGATTTATAGCTTTAATATACGGACATAAAGAACTTATATTCAGGTTGTGCCTGTATTGCTTAGTTTTTTTTCATAATTAATCAATAATGGCTACTTTAAACATGAAATGGTCTGAAATGAATGATGATGATCTTGGTTATGATGAGCCAGCAACACAATTCATTCATACGGATGGAGGTATACTATAAAATGCTAACTTAAGTACATAAAAAAAAAAATTGTAGATTATAGCACAACTGTGGCTTTTGAAGGAGCATATAAAATTTCAACAAAAAAAAAATTAACTTAGTAAGACTTTTTTTTATTTAATATTTATTTTAGTAAACCCGTCCAAAAGAGTAGATTAGCAATGAGATGCAAAAATTTTATGATTGAAAACAGTAAAATTACATCAGTATGTTACATTAACCAATAATTGTCATATTATATAACTATAAGTTTAAATATGCTAAGTTTAAATATTATATTTAAATTATGATATAATATTTAATTTGTAAAATTATTAATATATACATTTTTTTTTCAAAAAATGTAAAAAAATTGAAACAAAAATATATTATTAATGCCGAAAACTTGATTTTTTGCATGAAAGCTAATAATTGTTTACGTTTTTATTACATAAAAACTTATTTTAAATTCATTTCTGTGTATGTAAATATGTATGTTAAAAAATTGTTATAATATCTTATAGTATTCAAATAAAGAATAATCTATTTTATGTTAATAGTAAAAAGCAATTTATTTCTTATTTAAAATATTTTATAATAACGATAATAGTAGGGACTAAATATTAGACTATATTAAAAATTAAAAATAAAAATAATATATACGTATATATTAATTATTATAATATTTAATTATAATTAATTATGGTTTATTGCTTACAGGAGATGTATAAAAACACCTTTGATAAAGAAGTTTATATTGAGCTAGCCCGTTACAATAATGCTAAACTCGATGATGATATTGATGACGCTATTGATTTCCGTGACGCACAACCTATTTGGCGCGATAGTGTCAAAGAAAAATTTATACAGTTGAAACAGCTTGAGTCTGAGAAAAATGTTGATGTAAGATTCTATATAAAAATTTAAATATATATATATATATATATATATATATATATTGGAATAAATGGAATATATATAATCTAGATGATGATGTCCTCTTCTAACAAAGACGAGTCAACGGTTTTATCTATGCTTCCTCCTGGCGGTGGACAATCTAAAGATTTACGCGTAATAAAAATATAATCAGTGGTATTTAGTGATACTTTAGAAAGAAGATTGCATAGTTCGAGTAACGAACTTATCTGAAGATGCCACAGATGCCGATTTAAGTCATCTATTTAGTAAATGTGGAGATATTGAGCGCATATATTTGGCTCGTGATAAGTATGAATCAGATATTTTCATAAAAATGCATAGGGACACCAATAAGTCTAAAGGATATGCTTTTATTACTTACAGGAACCGTTCATCCGCCGAAATCGCCATTAGAGATTTGGATCGCCATGGTCATGACAATTTATTATTAAGGGTTGAATGGGCTAAACCAGCACTGAGAACTCGTGATTAGTGTTCAAAATTTAAGTTAATTTTTTTTTGTCTCTATGTTTGCTTTATATGCAAATAATTTATATACATATAATATATACATATACAAATATAATCAATATATACATATATATATATTTTATAATATAGACTTATATATATATTATATATATATAAGTATATATACAATATATACATACATAAATATTATATAAAATAAACTTATATAATATAAATATTAAGTAATATAATATATACATATAAATATATACATATGTTAATGTATATATATACGGATTTATAATACTATGCCTTAATAAATAATTGTTTTTATAAGCATAAATATAAAAAGCAATTGATACGAATTAATAATATATATATAGTATAATTGTTGAAAAGAGTTTCTTCAAATATTCAGGCTCAACAAATTGGTTACATAATCTGTCGTCCTAAACTTCACCGGAACACCAAAATTTAGAAGATAAAATGAAGGATAAAAGTAATAAATAAATTGTTTTTTATTAATTTTTAGAGATTTCTAGAAGACAAACTTTAAAAACAAGATATAATGTACTTAGAATATATATACATAGTTTTTAATTTAAGCGTTAATTTTATGCCCTCGTATTATAGATAGAAAAAAAAGTGAAAGCAAGTCATAAAAAACTAAAAAAAATAGCAAAAAACTCTAAACTTCCAAAAAGAAGAGATCCTGGAATTCCAAATAATTGGCCGTATAAAGCAGAACTTCTTGAAAAAATAAAAACCGAGAAAATGTTAAAGAAGCAAAAAAAACAACTAAACTCAATTCAAACCGCAGATATAAATGATCTTGAACCAGATAAAGATGCTGCAGAGTAAACACTTTAAATAATTTTTTTTTGTATTTTTTGTATTTTAGCGTGTAATTTATACATCATGTTATGTAGGGCTTTCAAACAATTACTCCAAAATGCCGAAAATGCAATTTCGAAATTTCAAGCAAATGAAAACAAAAATGATTCTTTAAATGAAGATATTTCGTCATTCAATAAAACAACGTCTAACTATGTAAAAATTTTACGGCGAATTATAAATGAATCGGACGTATTAATTGAAGTCTTGGATGCTCGTGACCCAAATGCATGCAGAAATCAGCAAATTGAACGTGAAATTGTTTCCAGCGGAAAAAAACTTGTATTATTAATAAACAAAGTAGATTTGGTACCAAGGTAAACTAATTTTTATTAGTAAATACGTTTTTTAGAGAAGTTGTGCTGAAGTGGTTAGAATTTTTGAGAAAAAGTTTTCCCACTGAAGCTTTTCGTGCCGCAACGACAAAGTCAAATAAACCATTAATGTTTTGCCGCAATAATTTTGAGACAATGGACTTAAATGAACTTAAATCAACAACAATTGCCGTGGGTCCTCCATCTATTCTGAATCTTTTAAAAAATTATTCAAGGTAACTAGTTAAAGTTAATAATGGGACAAGCATACATATTTGAATTATTAAAATATAGAATATATATTTTAATATATATATAGAGGATTATAATAATAAAAGAAATTAGTTCGAATTGTAACAATATTCCATGTATATTTATTTCATACTTTATAAAATATATAATGTCTATTCTTAAAAATAATATGGCCTATATATACTTATAATATTAGATTTGATGTATTTTTATACTATTGATATTAGAATTGACTCTAAATCTAAATCACTTATTACTGTTGGAGTTATTGGTATTCCTAACGTTGGAAAATCTAGTGTAATTAATTCTTTATGTCGCAATCTACGTGCCACAAAAACTGGAGGTGAACCGGGTATCACCAAAACGTTTCAAGAAATATCACTTGACAAAACAATCAAGTTGTTAGATTGCCCAGGTGTGATTCCCATGGAAACTACAAATAATACAATTACTAGCTTGGTTTTAAACAAAGCCGTTAAGGTACTAATTAATTAATAATTCGTGCATATATACTGACATGCAATGCAGTAAGTTTATTTGAGTTATTCTTTATTTATATATTTGAACTTTATAGATTACCCCTGAAGATGCTATTGATTATGTTGATAAAATTATCAAGAATTACCCTTCTGAGCAATTGATGCAAATTTATAAAGTATAAAGATTGCTTAAATAATGCTGTGCTTAGGTTCCTTTCTTTTCTTCCTGTAGCGAATTTTTATTACACGTTGCTAAAGCACGAGGAAAAGTAGCTAAAGGAGGTGTTTACGATTACGCTGCAGCTGCTGATATTGTAATTAAAGAATGGATAAGTGGCAAAATATCTCATTACACTCTTCCTCCTGAAAATGTTACCGAAGACGTTTCTTCAGTAAGAAATATTATAATAGGTTTAATATTTAGTAATTTTAATAACGCATGGTTATTTAGACTTACATTCTTGATTATGTAAGTATAATAAATTGTACCATTTAATCAAATTGTTTTATAATAAATAAGTGTTATGTATATGTTAAGTGTTGAACTCAATGTATAAATTTAATCTTTTCAAAAGTATTTAACTTTTATGACACTCAGGTCCCTAGATACGTAGTCAGATTTTCTGAACCTTTTATTATCTAAATTTACAAAAAATGCAACTTTTAAAGAGTCTGAACACTAACAAGGTTAGTTTATATCTGATAAATATTAGACAGTGTGGAGCGAGCACAATTTTTTTATTGCATATTGATATTGATGAGTATGCTTGTAAATAGATATATATATATATATATATATATAAATTTTACAAGTTGAAACTTAATTTTATAGTACTATTTAAAACGAAACTTGTATAAATATTTTATAATAAGTCTTAAAATCAAAATAAATACTGAAACTGTACGCATATAACAATAATAACTGAATTGGCTTACAGAAAAAACTAGAGACTTTGATTTCAAAAGCATGGTGGCTAACTCGTAATACCTCGTGGATAGCAGCAACAAGCGGGATTTTATTAGTATTACCAGTAGTGTATTTATATGAACAAGAATGTCAAGTTATTGAATATCAGACCCAGTTCACTAATTTATACATGGCTGCTAATGCCCCGAAAATGGCAAACTGAAACTATATATTTTTTTCTTCTCTTCCTTTATCTAATAAATAATAAATTGAATTATAGATTTACGATGTAAATCAGGCAATGTTAGCTGATAATGAGAATAAAGCAAATAATGATGGAAACACAAAAAAAAGAGTAATAAATGAAATATGCAATAAATTAAGTTGTCTTGAGCGTATTACATTTTATCCGGTATCATGTATAGATGATTATTGGCAGCCACATACATCATTCAAGCCATTATATGTTCATCATTTTTTCGGTTTAAAAGAAGAAATATCTGGAATCCCTGTTTCTGAATTATTCATAAAAATTTATTATTTGACAGACACACTTGATTTATATATAAACATAGAAACAGACAATGATTTAGTCAAAAAACGCATTATTTCGAACTTTAGCAGAGTGCCTTTTCCAGGAGGTTTTCATATAACAGAATCTAGTTTTTTAAAAGCTGTAGCGAATACAAATCGATGCGAAAATTTCAAGCCTTTAGGAAAACTTGAATACATCTTCAACTATGCTCAAATTACTTCCAATCAATTAGTAGAAGTTTTTGAGTATAAACTAACAGATGAGCATCAAATGTTTAATAAAAGTATTATGGAAGATGAACCTTCTGATGATTCCCCTAATCATGCTGAAGATTCCTGTATGATTGACTCAGATATGTATAGCAACAATGGTATATATATCTATTATTATTTAAATTAAATATAAGACTGCTAATACATATAATAATCTATTTATTAATTAAATTATAATTTACTTATTAATTGATTCATATTTATTTATTTATAGAATTATAATTTATTTATCTATTCAATAATTAATTATTTACTATAGTTAAATGAGTTAAAGATTAAATATAAAGCATTTCGCTATATATATATATATATATATATAATATATTTATAATTATAATAATATTTATATTTACTATAATATTTATATATATATATATATATATGTTGGTATAGTAAAAACAAAGATATTTTATTTATTAATATTAATTATTAGTTTACAATAGTAGAATAATTTATTTAATGTTATATTTACAGAGAAGCATGCATTGGTAGATGAATCTTTCGTAAACTATCATAGAAGAGTAGAGTGGTTTTTGCATTTCTTTATAGATGCTTGTTCTAATATTGAATATGATCGTTATTGGAGTATAAAATTGATATATCTAAAAAGCGTGGATACCAATATATATCAATTAAGCGGAATTTTGTCTGTATATAAATTTTTTGCATTACCTCTTTGCCGTAGTCGGATATCCCAGTTCCTTATTTTGCCTCCTTATCAGCGAAAAAAACTTGGATTATTTGTATTACTACGTTTGTACGATAATATTCTTGCTAATGACGAAATATTCGAGATTACTGTTGAAGATCCCGCCAAATCTTTTGCTCAATTAAGAGATGTAGTAGGACTCATTTTATGTTCTAAAGCTGGATGCTTGTCAAAAGAAGAATTATACGGAATTACCGATGAAGACTTTGAGAAAACACTGCAGGAAGTTCTTGAACAAGACTCTCAAAATAATGAAAACCTTAGTGCGGAAACATTAAAAAATGAATCCTCAAAAGAGGACACTAATAAATCTGATGCTATTAAAATTGAAACCGTTGAAGCTGTCGATTCAATGAAACAAGATTCCTTTATGAATAATAACAAAGAAGAAGTTATTGAACAAGAAAATACCGATTTAAACAAGAATAGTGAAATTATAAAGCCATTAGAGGGAGAAAAAGAAGATGATCCAAAACTTATCGAAAAAATCAAATTATGTGATGAAATAAGAAAAGTAACAAAGGAATCTGTAGCACAAGTCAAAAATTTATATCATATCATAACTTTAGCAAAAATATTACCAAAAAATATTCAAAAGGTGTTTTATGTTCCTTTACCAGAAGAATTTTCAGTACCTACAGATTTAACTTCGTATATAAGCAGAGAATGGAGAAGCAGTAAATTTATACAATCGGCAGAAATTACTGAAACAGATATATTGAGTGCTACAAAATTTCATAATTCTAAACCTTTAATTGAGCTTCGATTAGCTGTTAAAGCTTTTCTCTTAGCTCGATGGAGTGTTCTTTTTGAAGATCTATGGGTAGCATGGAAAACAACTTTTCAGAGTTTTTGCAGAACTATTATCAAAACCCGTTTATTTTTCCAAGAATAAAGTTGTAAAAAAATTTATAAATATTATTGGGAAAAGAAAAATTAATTATTATTATTACGGGTTAACAACCTTATTTTTCATCTTTTTATTTGGTTTAATATAAAATGGAGCTTCTGTTTTTTTTGCTGCTTGTTCTATTCGCCTTTTATCTCCTCCGAAATGTTTGGCTTTTTTATTATCATATCGAGATATTTGCAGTTTTGGTTGTTCTACTTGTTTAACTTTTCGCTTGTGAGCAGTTTTTGCCTCTATAAAAACATAAATCAATAAATACAATACTTTGCTGTTTAATCAATTCATTTTTGACCTTATTCAAAACTGCGTGTCTTTTTTCAATCCGATTAGACATTGTTAATTTGAATTAATAATTTATTGCATGCGAGCCTATATTAGACGTAAAACAATTCTCCATATTTGTTTGGTTTGAATTTCTGATTTAATTAAAATATATATATAACTACTGAATTTTAAAGACTAATAAGCCATTAATCTAGTAAGTTATTTATATAATCTTTCTAAATATATAATCAATAATTCTTCATGTGTATCAAAAAATTAGCAGTATATTGCATAACTTATATAACATATATCAAATTAATAATATAAAAAAATCTGTAAAATACAAATTTAATATAATAAATGTTACATAAACAGTATTATATAAAATCGTTTTATATTATTTATATATATATTGATATATATACATATATCAATAAATACATATATATTAACTAAAAGCTTGTACATGTTGTCGTATAAAAATATGATTATACTTACACTTTAAATTCATCAAAACTAATTTTTCCATGAACTATTCCTAAGCCCGTGTTCGCTAATAAATAAAGGTATTAATTATTATTAAATAATATTACTGTATTTGATATTAGTACTTTCTGTGACACCCCCCACTTTATGACCATTCATGAAAACTCTAAGTATTTTGAGACTAACTATTAGTGTACTGTATTCCATTTTTGTCATATATAAGTCCCATTAAATACTCTCTAATATGATAATTATGTAATAATAATAAATAACCTCCATGATACAACTATCCATGGAAGTTCTATCATGTGTTTTTTAGAAGGTTTTTCAAATCCCGTATGTTTTGTAATTGATATAACATTACTGTTAGACTCCAAAGAAACAAACCAATAATCTATCAGACATTATACATTTTAACTATACAGATAATCATCTTTTATATATAATTTCTTAGCAAAATTATACAATATAATAAATAATATAATAGATAATAATATATAGATATAGTAGATAATTAATAATTTATAGAATTTAATTAAATTACATTATATATAATTCATGTTATTAATTTAATGAAGAGATTTAAGTACCGTGAAGATTTGGTTCAACATTGAATACAATTCCAGCAAGACTTTTGGCTTTGGGGTTTAAACGATCATTTTGAAGTTTTATTTTAACACAAGCATATACGTCTCTGAACTATTTTTAGCCTTATAAAATTTTACGTATATATATAATTTTTTAATAATAATAATGAAGTTGGTTGCAGTGTTTTTTGAACTTCCGGCTGCTCTACTGCAAGCTCTATAGGAATTTTGATAGTATCTACATCCTCTGGATTCATCGGAAGAAGATTTATTAGCTTTGAAACTCTCATCCAATCAATAAAATAATCTTCCATGCTTTTTATTTCATAATGTAGCAATATCTCTTCATATTGATGGTCTTCAAAATATCTATTTTCTAACACTTCATCTAGCGCTCTACCAAAAATTTTTGATTATCTGCTCATTTTAAAAACTCTATAAATTATGTAGACAGCAATTAAGAGTATATATAAATTAATTCATAACAAATACATAAATTAATTTATTGATTTACTTTTGTTCAAATTGACTATTTTATTCAAAAAATAAATTATCTACTGTATTAAATAGATATTTATATTTCAGACATATTATACATTACACTATGACATGTAACTCATATAAATGAGCATAATTTATCTGTAAGCTTTGTAGTACCCTTGTTCAAGTAACATCATTTCTTCTTCACTGTCATGTATAATCCCATTTGCTTTAATCTTTAACAATATGCATACTGTGTTAGTCTACCTTCCAGAAAGATATGAGTTTATATATATCATCATATAGTTTTATGCCTTGAAAATCAAATGTCTTTTTGGTGGCTTGAACTCCGATATATTTTAAGAATGTAAATAGCAAAAATCTAAAAATCATAGTATTTGTAAGTTTTTAAATTGTTGTAATATTGATCTCCCGACTAATTGTTTAAATTAATAATTTGACTAAAATTTGCGCTATCAATAAAATTTTATATATTATGATGATTTAAGGTTTTATTCATATTATATTATTTATAAATTTATTTGATTTTTTTTAGGAAAAGGTCTTTTGAGTTCATAAAAATTCAGGGTAAATAAATAATCAACTGAAAACTCTTTCATTCTTGCTAATAAGTTCTCATAGCTAGAATGCAACAAGAATAGAAAAACATGTGGTCAGGTTATGTAAAATTAGACGATTTAAATGATTTATTGGAAATAGCACAAGACTGTGTAAAACCGATATTTAATCACCCGCCTAAGAGTGATTTGATTAAATTACGTAAAAAGCAGGAAAGGGCGGAAGTTAATTTATATGATTGTTTAGCATGTTCAGGTTGTGTAACTACGGCAGAAACAGTGCTTATAAAAGAGCAAAGTTTGACTCCATTTATAGAAAACATAGCTAAAAAAGTGTGCATAGTTTCTATAAGTATTCAAAGCTTAGAGTTTCTTGGAAACTATTTTTGTATTTCTCCGAGTTCGGCTTTTAAACGTATTAGTAACTTCTTGAAAAATACTTTAAATGTATTTATGGTTCTGGATTTATCTGCCACTGATGCTTTTCTTTTGGTGGAGACTTTTCGAGTATTATTAGCAAGAATGGAGGAAAATAAACCATTAATAACATCTCATTGTCCTGGCAGTATATGCCATTCAGAAAACCATGAAAATAAAGAAAACATGGAGCATTACTTGAAGTATAAAACATCACAGCAAATAATGGGGCGTATAATAAAAACGCTAACTCTTAATTGCATAAATTACGAATTACTTCGTAATAAACACATTCATAGTTATTTATGGAGCAATTATATCAAATGGATCCATCGGAATTTTCCAAAGAAGAAATATCTCCATATAAAGGACATATACCATGTTACTGTAGCAAGCTGTTATGATAAGAAAATTGAAACTTATCGTAAAAAAAATATGATTGATAATGTCCGAGAAGTAGACCTTGTTCTAACTACAAATGAACTTATTGAACTTTTAGATATGTACGATATATCCAATTTAACTATCGTAGACGAACTGAATCCTTTTTTTATGGATACTATTATCTTAAATCTTTATCAATATCCAGTATGGGTCCACCAAGCACTACCAAGTTTACATACAAATATTGAACGTTTTCTGCACAAATTGATGGTGAACAACTGTAGTGATAAATTAAATTTGTCGATTTCCCATAAAGAAGATAATACAGGTATTTGTTTATGCTGTTATACAGTTCGATTTTCTTATTTTAATTACACATCTAACAGTTTTTTGGAATATTGCTACCGTCAAATGAAAAGAATTATTAACGAGGAAATTCCCAAAGAAAAACCTTTGTTATATACTTCAAGCTATAATAACGTTAAAAAAGTAGAATTATCGTACAATAACAAGAAATATACATTTATTCTGGCTCATGGGTATCAACATGTACAAAATATGTTTAAATATGACTTTTTCAATAATAATTGTTTTGTTGAATTAATGGCATGTCCACGAGGCTGTTTATATGGGAATGCGCAATTTGACGCCAAAAACAAATCTTCGCTTATGAAAGTTTCCTCAAATAATAATATTGTTTATATAGAACCACAATTTCACCCTTTGATTAAAATTATATACCAATATATTTTTAAATCCAATCCGAATGCTCCTTCAGAGTTATTAGCCGACTTCAAATGGAAATCAGAAGAAAATTCTAACGTTTCTGAATCTTTAAAATGGTGAATCAAACAATCTCGTTTTTGAATTTATCAATAAATTCATTAAATGATACTAATGGATTCAATTCTATAGTTTCCTCATTTTGGTAGTATTCAATTATTTCATTTAAAGTTGATTCCTTGGTAATAACAGTTGATATAGTCTCTGAATTTGAAGGGACTACAGCTTTGAATACGCACGGATTCACATTTTCGATTGAATACTCAGAATTGAGAAAAGATGCCAAATCAGTCTCTTTAAACTCTTCCAGTTTTTCAATATTGATTCCAAGGTCTTCCAAGATATTTAAAGAGCTTGGTTTTTCCTCAATATGATCTTCGGGTATAACGTCTTTATTAGTAAAAGAATCTAAGATATTATTTTCTATACTTTTTTGAACATCTGGGTTTATCGTATTCCAAAATTCATTGAGTTTATTATAAACCTCACGGTACGCTTGACTGCTACGAATTAATTCATCCTGGAGACTGACTGGCGAAACTGACACCACTTCTACACCAATAATAATAATAGTACGTATTACAACTAATATTAAGCATTTCTATATATATTTTCTGTGTATTTAATATATAAATCGGATGCAATATCATTTCAAGATGCTTTTTTGATTATTTACATTAAATTAGTTTTTTTAATTTAGTTCAACAAATTTATACATCTATAAATCAGTATATCTATTATTTTCATACATCTTATATATATAAAATGTACCTGTACTTTTTTTCTTGTCCTCAGTTTCGAGAATTTGCTCAGTATGGCCATATTTGAATATAATGTGCAATAAAGCTTGATGCACTATATAGCGCATTATAATAGGCGTTAAATTTGCCCATATTGGCTTGCTTAATTTTATACCACGATAATATGTTTCAATATTATTTATTAGCTCTGAGCATACTTGAATAAAGTCTTTACAAGATTCTACAGTCATTTTAACTGTGTACCTTAAAACGTGTATGTTCACCAAAGAAAATATATCCTTTTCTGAAATTCTTCAAAAAAGAAAATCTGATACTGGTTCAAAAATCAAAACCGTTTTTCCAAAAGATCTAGTCAAGCAAAAAAACGAACAAAATCGTCAGCGCAATAAAGAGTTAGCTTTAAAAGTCAAGCAACACGCTATTGAGCAAGAAATAAATAACAGTAAAAAAACTCGTAAACTTAGAAATATTCAAAAAATTAATTCATATATTCAAAATAGTAGTAAATTCAACAAGAAAATTCCTTTGTGTGGAAGCACTAAAAAAGTCAATATAAATAATTCAGACTTTAAAGAGTTGAATGAATTATTTGATCAAATAAAAAGAAAATCTATTTTTTAAACTAAATTTTTTTCATAGCTCGAACTATAAAAAATAATAAAAATAATAATTTGTAAAAATATTCGCTGATTTCTAAGCTTAGACTTGTGCCTGATAGAATGTCTTCGACTGAAGAAGCTGCAAAAATCATTAATGAAACTGACAATTTTGATAGAGATTTGGATGAAAAAATAAAGACTTTTGTTGATTCAAATCATCAGCAAGAGTAATGTTTTTCTATAAGTGATTATAATTGACGTGTAGGTTCAAAAGAATATTTCTTGAAAGCGACAATCAGTTTATCAAATCTCTGAATTTAGAACAGATGGAAAGTTTGACTAAACAAGCATTCAAAATACTGAATATCAAAGGTAATCAATTAATTATATTTTGCGGTATATATATGTTGTGTTGGATATATATTTAGTCATTAATAAATAGATGGAAAAAAAAAAGATAATACAATTTTTTTTTACATATGGTCATACTGTGTTGAATAACGTTTTGGTGATCTTGAGTTTCTTCGAGCATCACCAGCATTTGAGGGGAACATAGAATGATGATGCCTATATTCTTCTCTTATAGGTCCGTGCGATGATGATTCATAATAATGATGCGGCTTTTTTGAAGATTGATAACTGTGACCGCGGGGAGAGCCTGATGGAGGACGTTCGTTATACCGTGAATATGGTGATTCACGATGTCCACGACGAGACTCTTTACGTACATATGCTAAAAAACAAAAAAAAACAAAATTAAACTAACACCTATATACTAATATAATAATTATCAATAATCATAACTACAGTTATTTTATTAATTCGGCTACTAATTATTTGGGCTATACCTGAACGTTCAGGGCTTTTTTTTTCTGTCATACGCTTGTCATAACTATACTTGTCTGAATGTGGGCTTCCTGGCACTTTGCCCCTATTACGAGAATCACGTGAACTATAGCGATAGTGATTGTCATAAGGATAATCAGATCGCCGTCTATCGTCGTCATACATACGGCCTAAACAGAGGAATTATTAATTTTTCTTTATAAATATTGCAAATTATCATATATATATATTTAAATCTATTACAAATATATAATCATGCATATAATAAAATTACGTATATACTATGTATATAATATATATTATATATATTATACTCATATATAAAGTCTAAACGCAATACAGCAAGTTTTTCTTAGAGAAACCATAAAAAATGTTTAGAGTTTATAGTTATTTACCTCTAGGAGGTCTATCGTCATATCGTCTACGTCTGGACTCATAACGATCAACACTATAGCGCCTCGAACGATAATCACTGAGTACAGTATATAACATTGAAATAATTACCTCATCCTTGGACGACCACGGTTACCATAACGTACGCAAGCTCCTGTTGGACCTTTGTATTCCCCCGGAGTTGGATCGTGAGGCTTATTTCGTCGTGCTTTTTCAATGTGTAAACGAGACCCATCAATTTCTGTTTGATCCATGCTTAGTAATGCATGATCGGCTAATTCTCGTGTAGCATATGTTACAAAACCGAATCCTCTAGACTCTCTAAAAAAAAAATAAAAATAAAAAAAAAAAAAAAAAAAAAACTACGTAAAATATATATATATATATTTATAGAAACTTATATAAGAAACTACATATATACTGCACTACGTATACCGTATAATGTGTGTATCTACTTTGTAACAGGATTAATAACTATGCGGCAATCCAAAACTTCTCCAAAAACACTAAAGTGACTGCGAATATCCTCATTTTGAAGATGAGTAGGTAAATTACGTATATAAAGGGTGCAGCCTGTTTAGGTGAAGCTATATAAGTATAATTTAATTAATGTATATTAAATAATTAATTAAGGTTTCGGATTATTATATGTAAACTGTTCAGCACATAAAATAAAGCATATCCTCGTCGTTCTCAAACACGATGATGTATGCTGGTAAATATATTGTTTAAACTGGTTTTTTTACTGATATGACATTTACATTGATTGTTCACGTATTTAAATGACGCTGTTTGACTATTTTTTATATATTATACTGACAAATAACGTTGCAATATATAAAAGTCGGTATAATAACCTGAGAATAACTAATTAATATATATACAAATAAAGTATTCAATAATTCTAATATTGTCTATTTCCACATAAATTGTGCTAATAGCTAAAAAAGTTATTTTTACAGTCTTTTAAGTATCACACCTAATAATAATAACATTTTATTCACAATTATTATAATTTAACAGTAGTATATATACAGGAAATTTTATTGATATAGACTATTATATATATTTGGATTAAATAATATGTAAATTCACATGTATTATATAAAATATCTGTATAGATTTATATGCACCTTAATATATCATAAGATTATAAATATTGATAGATATGTTGAACTGAATACAACTATCAATATCTATATAATATATATTATAAAAATACATATAGCTTTACTATTCTGCAAGTATTAATATGAATATAAAGTTACATGTTTCTATATTATCATATATATATATATATATGTATATATTAATATTGTTTATACCTTTATAATCTTTATTCAATATAAAGATATATACATAAGTGTAGTTTTTAGTGTTTAGTTGCATACAATTAACAATAAATGTATGAATTGATTATTAGTGAATTATATTGTTTATTACCTATGGGCAAATCATCTAAATTGATATTAAGTTGATTATTTGTCTGAGATTCAGATTTTGTGGGCATTTCTGGGCTATCGTAACGTTTATCTTGTCGAGATTCAGGCTGCATTCTGTCTGGAGAACGGTTTTCCGATGTATTTTTATATCTTGGTGATTCATTTCCTTTTCGGTCATGTGACCATTCATACTCATTGTTATTTTCATACATGCGGTCTTCCTGGCGGCGGTCTTCAAAATTGTTATTATAATCTCCGTGTTTATTTGACATCGTGCCTTATAAAGTAATGATAGAATTGCGTACCTTTCAAAATGGGACTCTTTTTATTAAATAAATGACAGATTCATGATTTAAACATTTGACTCTTTTAATTACGTATCTATTGATTATATACATATTAAAATGAAGCTCTGCTCAAAAATTTTTCACATTTATCTTAAAAACTGAACTGCTTAAAGAAATTAGTACATCAGCATATACATATATGTACAAATATGTGCTTACAAAAAATAAAGTCATTTTTCGACAATTTAGAAGTATTTTATATTGTATTTTTTTGTATTAGCAAAGTAGAGCGATAGATAAAAAAAAAAATTTGTTTATCTATGTAACTTTTAAATATGTACAAAACAAACAAACATAATAAGGGGTATATAAATAAATAATGCTGATAAGTATAATATTTTTTTTTTTGTTGATAAATTTATCAATCGAACAAGAAGCTATACCATTTGCAAATGAAGAAGAAACTTTAGCAGCGCATCGATCAGAAAGATATTTAAATGCCACAGCATATTCACAAGCTTGGTTAGAAGAAAGAGATGAATTATTTAATGACCGCGGTATATTAACAAGGTTAACTTCGTCTAAATTACTATCTGCATATTTTTTAAATGATAAAAATCAGAAAGCACGAAGCAATAAACGGATGGTTCCAATAGATGTTGAGGCACGTGTAATAGAATTGAAGAATCCTGAATTACAAACCTCTTTATGGAGCCAAGAATCCAGTACATTAGGTTACCGAAACAATATCTTTACTTTTTGGGATGATCCTTTATGTGATAGTTACGTATTTCCTAATGGACTATATGTATGCGGAGATGCACGTATACGGGGTATAGTGAATGTCATATCCGGTGTCAATATAACGGCAATTATAGATCAAAGATACGATACACCTAGGCCTAAGCATATACATAGTAGATGTACAATAAACCCTGCACATAAATTACCACATAATACTCCTTGGTGCTATTTATCTATTACAGCGCGCCAAGCAGATATATATGTTTTAAATTCACTAGAAGTAACAGGCAATTTATATACAAAATCTCTAAGAATAGAAGGTGGATCTAAAGCATTTGTAGGTTTACGTGGGCTCGTATATACAAACAGTAAATATGTCGGAAAAAAATTTACTAATTTTATAATGGAATATTTATATAAAAATAATATTGTTGATAAAGAAAAAGTTTTTACTAAAAAGGAAGCTTCAACTAATAAAACGTCTCCTTTATACCACGAAAGATTAACCATAAAGGAGTATTTTGAACTAGAAAGAAAGCAAGCCGAAGAATTTGAAAAATTTCTCCCTTTATTAAATGATACAGACACGGAAAATGACACCACCGAACAAGATACAAAAAATACACAAAATCCATATATGGCTGCCAATCTAAAGCAATTTGAACAATTGGCTTTATCAATTTCGGACTTAAGGCAACTAAAATGTCCTCTAATTGATTTAAATGGTACGATAGTAATTTTACGGAAACTCAATAACGGAACTATTATAAGACAAACAGAATTCGAAACAGATAACGTTAAAGATAACAGTAAAGACTATAAACCTGGTTTCCAACAACATGTCTTGCTAACTTCGGATTTCAAACCTCTTACAGCCAACTCATATCAAGCTAATGTCGAAAATAGCGATTTATTTGAAAACTCCATTTTTGGAAAAAGTCTTCCTGCTTACCCAAATGATGTTACTTTGGGCGACTTGAATACTTTGGGCGTTATTACAGTCAAAGATGCTTCTCTTTTGTGGGTTTACGGAAACTTTATAGGAGCTGCTGCTTTTATTGATACCAGTTCTGATTTTCATCTCCACTGCGGCCATTTTTTTACAAACGTTTCTCATCGTAAGCCTAAAAAAAAAAATATATACACATATAAGTAAAATAACCACAAATCAATCAATATAATAATTTGTCTATATATACTGTCGCAACAGTAGATTCAAATATATCAAATTAACAGTATATATTCTTTAATATGCAAACATATATAATAGTTAATTAATAAGAATAATAATTATTTAATAAATAAATATTTATACATATATGTGATTAATATTGTTTATGACGTTGGTACTTAATTAGCGTAATTATAAATTTTAAGCATATTTTATATAAGTTTAAATACTGTCTTTGTTTTTGACAAATATAATACTTCATAGTTAGTATAGTACCAGTTGCTTTGAACTAACTATTAAGTGTGTTGCTTATAAGTAAAATGTATTACTTTCTCAGCACTTGGAGTTACAGCAGTCAAAGCATCTGCAGTGACCTCTGGAGGACTTATGGAATCAGTGGCTTCTCAATTGGTATCTCAAGCAAGCTCAAATATAATGATTGCTGGATCAGCAATACTCACAAAATTTGTTCAAGGTACATATTACTAGAAATTATTACCATCTTAGTATTTAAGGCGTCTCAAGCTCACATCGCTGGAGAGCTGTTAACAGGTTTAGTCTCTATAAATAAAGCTAGCAACTTAACCGTCGCATCTATGGTCGAAGTAGAATCTGTAATGGACATATCAGAAGGATCGTTAGTAACATTTTACGGTAGTTTCGGAATAGGTACACTTCAAATCGTCGATATTAGTAAATTCTATTTATATTCACCACCATTGGACAAAGCGTACAAAGATAAAAAATTTTCTGCTGTTGCTATAGTAGAAAATTCACTTATATTAGACGAAAACTCAGAAGCAGAATTTGCAGATATATCTTTATTTGTACGTCAATCTGTAAATATAGGAAACAGATCCAAAATATATATACTCGATGGAGATTTAGAAGTAGAAAATGAAGGAGTTATTCGTATACATGGCTCAGATATTTTTGTAGGTAAAAACATATTAGCTCCAAAAGCATCTTTATTGGTTACTTCCGGCTCAAATATCATAGTTAAAGGTTCCGTAAAAGTCTCTGGTATTACAGCCAAAGAAGCACTTCTTGCTAAAAAAGCTATGAAGGAAAAAAAAGATTCCAAAGAAAACTCAAATAAAATGAGTCCAGTCAATTTAAATAATACTAACGTAACTAACAAAATAAATGATACAGAAACCCAAGCTGATAAAACTAATGAACCAGAAGATTCTTTAGATACAATGTCTAAACCTGCCATTTACTTAGAAGCATCAATTATGTATGTAATGGGTGTTGTTGAAAACCGCAACTCTTGGATAGATTTATCCAAAGGAGCCACACTATCCATTGGTTTAGGCTTATTTTCCTTATCATCAAATTCAACTCTTATTCGAGTCAAAGAAGGTTCTACTTTAACTGTCCAAAATGGCCCACTTATTCCAGGAGCCGCATTATTCATAGCTGAAGGCTCCGAAGTTAATATCATAAACGGAACTCTCATAGCTGCTGGTACAATTGACATTACCGATAAAAGCCGACTTTTTGCTAAAGATATAAGAGCAACAGATAGCGTTTCTTTACATGGAATGTCTCTGCTAAATGCCACTAATGTATTCATAGTAGACGGAGAAGCACTTCATGTTTCTTCTAGAAGCAAAGTCATTTGTGGAGGTATTAATAAATATAAGTATACCGATATAAATAAATAAATTATATTTTTAATTTATATGCAATAAAAACCGTCGTATTTAATTAATATATGTGTACAGAATTACGCCAAATCGGTGGTTACATTTTCGTGGAAGATGGCGGTTTAATAAATGTCCACACGGACACTTTATGGGCTCTTGGGTCTATAGTTGCTCAAGATAAAGGTGTTATTACAGTTGACAAAGGATTCCTCGTAACTATTAAAGTAAGTTAATTTCTCTTTAGTTAAAATTAAATATTCACTAAAAATCTATATTGATATAATCAACCTTTTTTAAAAACGTAAAAATAGTTATTCTTTTTATCAACTATATATACATATATACACATATCAATATATTTATAGATATGCAAATAGATAAATATATATCTAGATATACATATAGATATACATATAGATATATATATATATATATATATACACATATCAATATATTTATAGATATGCAAATAGATAAATATATAAATATATATCTAGATATACATATAGATATACATATAGATATATATATATATACACATATCAATATGTTTATAGATATAAAAATAAATAAACATATAAATATATATGTATGAATTTATTTTTTTCAAAGTTTATTCAGATTTATATATAAAAATATAATAAATTATCAAAATCATTATTATTATTATATAACTATAAAATATTTCATTACATCATTAGGGCGATATTGTTATTGAAAATTTTTCTGAGCTTTTTGTCGATGAACAAGCTATAATTTTACACTCATCGCACGTAAACTCAGTACTGTCAAAAAATGATTCATCTGAGATAGATAATCTCCCTAAAATAGACAACATTGATTTAGCTTCCATTGATTTTTCGACTATTCCCAAAAATTTTATATCAAGAACTACAGAATCTATAATACACACAAATAGATTGGTACCTAATGACACAGAGATTCATGTAAGTATTTAAAACACCCTGTATGTATTCAATATAGTGTATATATAGTATATTATTATAGAAATATTAGTTTTTATATAAATGTTCAGTTTTTAGTAACAATTTGTTTGTGATTTGATCTAAATAATTAATATTAGATTTACAATAATATTTATTTATTTTTAATAATGAATAATAAATTATTACAACTATTTAGGTTTATGTTCAAGCTATACCAAGACTATTAGTTAACGCTACTTATAACGAAACAGTTATTCCAAGTGATAGTAAGAAAACCCCTGATCAACTCGTAAATGATTTGATTGAAAAACCCAACCAAAACAATGAAAACCACTCTAATTGGTCGACTATTAAAGCTTCACGTGATGCAGTAGCTTTAGAAAGTATACATCAAAAAAAATAAAATTATCAGATTTGCATCGATAATAAATTTTAATTTAAATTTATTTAATTGATTTTTCTAATGTTATTTTTTATGTTTTTGTAATACTATAATTAAATTTTTTTCCAAATTTTAATACTTTAAGTAAAGCGGGAGATAGTAAAATAAAATGCAGTTTTTTCTATGTGTTGTTTTAATATGCTTAAATTTATACAACTTTCCTGCCTTATGTCGACAACTTTTGATATCAAGACATTCTGTCGTTGATGAAGATGATAAAGCTGCAGGTTAAACTTTTTTTTTCAAAAAAATAAAAGCAGATAAATCAATTTCTGAAGCAAAAAAAGAAATACAGGATTCCATAACAGAGAATGCCACAAGTAAATATTTTAAACTTTATATGTATATATTCAGCCAAATCACAAGGTTTTTTTTATTAAATTAGCAATATATATATATATAGTAATCAAGGAAGTATCAACCCTACAAAATCTGGAAACACCTTTAAAACCTGCTACTAAATCTATTATTAAATCAAAATTAAGAGCCCAGGAGAAGCAAATATTAGAGGATGGAATAAAAAAGCTAGATACATCAATAACTAAAAGTATGAATTTAAAAGATAGTGTTATTTTGTTATATAACTACTAATAAAGTATTGCAATAATTAATCAGTGAATGAAACCGAAAAAGATGTTTTAAAGAAAACCAAAAACCCCATAAAAGCTAGTGAAGAATTGGGTCAAGAAGGTAATATTTTATATAATTTATGCCAACATACACAGCTGCTTTAATAGACGAAGCTAAAGTTGAGAAACAAGTAATTGCTTTTACTTATATTATATATGTTAGGCGGCAAAATACATGGAAAAATCAGCTGATACGATAGTTTCGTAACTAAAAAATGTTTTTAATTAATTATTATTTTGATATGAAGTTTGATTCATAGATGTGCATTTAAAGACTATATTTGCATTAGGTAGTATGTGCTGTAATAACTGAAAGTCTTTGTATACGTTTGACATTTTAGGCTCCCCGCATGTTGGTTTTGAATAATTGTTTGCAGGTATATATAATGAAGATTTGGGAATCGAATTTTGGTTGTACGGTTTGCTTGATTTTCCAGTAATACTAGTATGCTTATTAACCATATAGGATTGCTGCTGTTGATCAATTGTTCTCATATTCATGTGTGTGCGACAATTTTCTTTAGTGTTAGCCAGAAAATTATTCTTTGATAAATCATTTTCTAAGTATGATGGTGATAACGGGGATATTCTATCATAAAAAGGAACAGATTTATTTTGTATGGACTTCATGTTTTGACAGTCATTAAAACTATCATCATTTAATAAACTTGACTGTTTCATATTATCAAACACAACGGCGTTATTTAAATTATAATTGGTTGATGGATAGTTATTAATGAATGAGTTGTTATTATCATAATCTTCATCAGAGTATGTATAAGGAAATGACATATCTTTGGATACTAAAAAAGAATTGTCATTTTTTACATTTGATTGTAGCTTTAAATGCGGGAACAATAACGAAAAATCATTATTATTAAGGTCATAATTATATTCATATTTTGAAAGCTCAGAATTTCTATTTGAATTGTAAGCTAATTTATTAATGTGATTAAAATTGAACGGCATTTTAGGCATACAGTCAGTGAATTTAGAGTTTAATAAGCCATTATGAGCATTGTCTTGCATGGAATAGATGTTATTTTCGTTTCCATGTGGATTGCTGCTGTATGCATCTTTAGGAGTATTTAATAAAGAGTGACTGTAAGCATTTTTATACATAACTGTATCGTATTTGTAAGTTTCAGTTGATATACTGCATATAATTTGTTGTGCTATTTTATTTATAACTTTTTGTTCATTTGGAAATATAGATAATAATAATTCTTGTACACGGTTTTTTAGTATCGTATAAATAATTTGTTCTCGTGCATTTTGTATTTGATTTGCTTGATTATATTTTTCCAGTTGATATAAATTTTGTACTTTCAAATCAATCTCATGATATAACTCCATCTTCAACTTTCTAACTCCTTCTATTAATTTAGTAATGAGCGATGAGTTATCTGAGTTTAAAGCTGAATTATCAGAACTTGGCATATGACAGTTTGAATTCAAATTTTCATGCAAAGGCTTTGATTTGTTACTTGGAGGTAAACCATCTTTTAAAGATTGTAAATGTTTAATATCTTCAACTAATTCACTTTTGCTTTCAGGAGGAGTTAAAATTTCATCTGTATTAAAGTAAGTCATACAATCTGAATAAAAACAGCAACTTCAAATCAGTTTTTAATGGTAATATTATAATTTTTTTAAATATAACAAAAACAGACCAATAATACTACTATTATTATTATTATTATTATTATTATTATTATTATTATTATTATTATTATTATTATTATTATTATTATTATTATTATTATTATTATTATTATTATTATTATTATTATTATTATTATTATTATTATT
>JAQIFP010000023.1:133585-162950 GCA_030141585.1 Ophryocystis elektroscirrha
TATATATATATAAATTAAATATATGTAAAACAATTAATGTAATTATCATAAGGCGGAAATATTCTCTTTTTTTTTAATGTAAATTTACTTTCTAGAGAAAGGAATTTTGATGTTTTTTGATTGCTCGTCATCTAATAATTCGATAACTGAATTCATATCAAAGGTGATTTCGTAGCCATGCTCTAAATTTGAATAACGTTTATTGGCTACTTGAACACGTCCTTTGGAGAATTTGTGTACCTAAAGTTCAACTATATATTCTTGATACTATATATTTATTAATTATTTAATATATTCTTTAGCATTAGAAATAAATATTATTTGTTATACAATTTAGATCACACATTTGTTAGTTAAATTCAAATATGATAAATAGTAAAACTATATAGCATACTCTACTATATAACATAATATTTTATTAACATAGTAATAACAGAGTAATATATATTAACCTATATATTAATATACAATAATATAATATTAATATAATAATAGTAATTATAATAAATAATATAATAGTAATTAGATTATTATAATTATACTAATAATTATAATAATAATTATATCAAATATTATAATAATAATAATAATAATAATAATAATGTATCTTATAATTTGAAAAACACTCTATAAAATATCAGCTGTATATAAATGTAAAACCGATATTAAATATGTTAATAATATAGCTAAATACTCAATTAAATTAACATTAAAAAAACTTTAAGACTTATTTGATAATAAATTGTTATACGCACTAAATAACATAAAATTTTAAGAAGTATAATAATTTACTTTTAATGTCACATATGCGCAAACTAATTACTGAATAATGTACTTATTTCCACCTTTCCTAACTTGATGTAATCCATCCATTTATCGCAAGCATCGCCCCAGAATTTCGCACGAATTGCATCTCCCTGTATAATTAGATATTAAATTTATTTAATACATATATATACATTTATTACATTATTTATTTCTAATTCAAGTGCTGTAATTATTTAAATAAACGGTATATTAAATATATTACATAACATTAGTGTACATGTTTGAACATGCGTAATATAACTATTATATAGGAATCTTACATGACAGTCCATAATATCAATACTTCCAATTTTGCTTGTTGTGCCATTTTTTTGGAACGTATTTATAGGGGATTTTTCAGTAACTCTGCCACATATTGTCCAATTGGGAATCCAAGTAGTTAATTGTTTAACCGGTAAATACATTGAAATCTTAGTGAAAAGAACTTATTTTTATTTCATTCTAGTAACCAGCTTTCAGGATCGACAATCAAAAAATAATTTAATGTAAATAAATTTTCCATATACTATATAATCATTATTATTATAAAAATTATTGTTTTCTAAGTCGTTTGTTTGATTGTTTCAAGAATTTTTAATTTTTTTTTCTAATTGTACAATAAAGTACAATGACGGGAGGTGAATTATGCTGATTGTTCAAATAATTTCAATGTTATTATTATTATTTTTGAGATCTTACAATACATTAAAGAAACCAAGCAAGCTTGAAAACTACTTAGATCAAGCAAATGTAACTCATGGAAGCATTGGTATTTGTTATTCTTATAATAATTTTCACAGTATTTGAAATTGAGCCTGGTGATGAGGGTGAATATATCACTAGATAATTAATTTCAGACGATAGCAACGACATCGAACATATGATCGGTGATGGATTTGGGGAGCCTGTTTTTTTGTTAAGAAATTCTAAAAATCTTGAGGAGGATCTTGCAACAATTGATAATGACATGTTCTTGCCTTACCAATTTGGCTATGCAGGATATACTGGTAATTTATTGTATTACTCAAGCTTTGATATTAAGGCAAATTAATACTTTTATTCTAGTCAATATACATTTTGTTCCAATTTTAAGCCCATATGATTTCGTTTATGTAATGAAGCCTAATTGAATTAAAGCTTATAATAAATATTTTTACGAATTACTTATTATCTCGCGTCTTCTAATAATCCATTAAAATAAAATTAATAAAAAAAAAAATTGTACAATATATTTATTTCTAAATATAATTCTAAAAGCAATAATCAAGATTTTAATTGAACATAATTATCATTCATTGAACACTTGCACATAGATACATGACATTAGAAAAAGACATAAGTTCAACTTTGAAGCAAATTTTTTAGTTTAATATTTTGTGTGTATACAATAGGAAAAAGAGTTTCGAATAATGACGAATTCGTACGAACCGAAAATATTGGAAGGCATCTATACTAGGTTTTTTTTGGCCATTCGTCTATTGGAGAGTTTAAAATTTCGGCATCTGCTTCTTTAATATACTCAACAAGTGTTTTATGTTGCTGCAAGTGAAAATTATTTTGAATAATCTGTATTACCAAAACGTAATTTCTTGAGTTAGTCTCCAAATTTGGTAATATATTTTTCGAGTTAATAAAAACGTAATGATTTGGAATTTCAACAGAATCATCAACACTTGCATAGTTTTTAATAATACATTGATTTCCCACTCTAGCTCCTTTTTTCAATATGCCTAGGTACAACAATTCTCATTATATATATATATATATATATATTTATTTTAAATACATATATATAAAACATACGTGTGCTATAATTTGAGTCTTACATGTTTTTTCATTGTACTGTAAAGTTGTATCACAGTATGATTTAAAAAAACTTCAAATCTTGTAAAACGTATATAAATTATTATTGATTTGTAATATATATATATATATATATATATATGCAATTTATTACTATATACATGTAAATTAACATTATATATATAGTTTACATATACAATAAGTTGATAAAGTATTCTTATATAGCCTGCGTATACTTACATTTAGAATTTATGACATTATTATCTCCAATAACGCAATCATCGTAAATTTCTATATAAAAATGTAAAGGTGTATACACGTATACCAGCTCCAGCTTCCATGATGTTGTTATTCCCTATTTTCAGCAAAGCTTCTGTTCTAAGTATTAAATATCACTGCCTAAATACATTACGTGTTGATGATGACTACTTGCTCCTTTATTATATTGTTTTCTCCTATTTGAATTGACCCTTTTTTTGCCAATATAAATGCACTTGGGTGAATCTGGCAGCCTTTTCCTATTTTTACAGTTCCTTGAATTACGCACAAAGATGATATTAGCGTATCAGCAGGAATAATTATATCCTTGATATCTGATCGCCTCACAAGTTTATTTATAAATATTCCGTTCACCATTTTATTCGTAGGACAAACTAAATACTTTTAGTAAGACTTGAAAATACCTTTAAGTGCAGTGGGTTTTTCCGAAGTAGCAGAAATATAGTTCTCGGTGTATTCATCTAATTTTTGAGATAAAACAATTTGAACTTGAATTGCTATATGCGTGTTATATATACGAATAAGCGATTTTTAACAGCAAAAAACTCGAGCAAAGTGTGTTATTTGCTGTTACTTTTACTTTATCTTTATATAATTCTTTCACTATAACTAAGCATATACTGGATTAACCAATAAATAACCATATTATCAATATGTATTATATATATATATATAATTAAATTTACCTCCTCTAATGTCTGGGTAGAATGCGATATCAGGAACTTCGTAAATAGACTGGTCTTGTACGGTATCTTTGTGGACGTGGTGAAAATATTGACCAAAGTCTGTACACGAATGCGTTACACCAAATTGTCTCGAATCGTAGAATACATTTTCTTTTTTGAAAGTAGGCAAAGTAACGTTTTTAATTTGCTTAGAAATAGGAATGCGGTAATTAGATAATTGAGACTGTATTAAGAGCACATTTAGCGGAATGGTGTGGGCCCATTGATTTAAATTGGCTACGATAGAAGGGTAGGGGTATTTTATCATTGCTGAAAAATTGCTTTCTTTGCGTGGTTCCGATTCAATGCTTTTTTCTATTATCAAATCGTACTGTTTCGGTAAAACAATGGGACTTTTTTTGCTAACATTAACAGGCACCTTAATAGCAGGACGAATTATACTTTCGGTTCCAAATAGAGACTTTGAATAAACGGGAACATTTTTTGTCGGATGGATTACAGGTTCTGATTGAACCGGACTTTCTTTGGAACGGCTAATTTTGAGAGACCGATTAAATCGTCGTGCATTAATAATTAACTCTGCAGCTTTCTTAAAAAGTGGTTTATGTGAAACAATTTTTGATTCCTCATATTTCTTATTGCTGTTTGTTTTTGACGAAATAGGCTCTCTACTACTTGAAATTTTTGAAAATGATTTTAATTTTCGATTCAATTTTTCAAAATCAATTGACTTTTTCATTGCTGGTAAAGTATTTAGATTCTTTTTCTTTTCGTTTATCGGCTTTTTTAAACCCAAAGATTTAAGTGAAAATTTTTTTGCTGTGGTATTTGCTTTGTATGTGCTGCTCAAAAAAGTATTTTTCTCCTTAAACTTCTGATAGGACGCCCTATTTGTTAATATCTCCGGATTAAACTTTTTTGGTGTTTTTGGACCTCCACTCATTATTTAATTAAGATTTATTTATTTATCATTTATAATGTGCTAATGTAGAAATTCGTAGGTCATTCCCATACTTTATAATCGACTGAAATCATTGATTATATTATTTGTACTTAATTTATAACATGAAATAGTTCATATTGCATGAATTCTATTAGATCTAATAAATTAATAACAAATTTGCGCTTTTTATATATTTTGAATGTTATGTAAATACGGGTGTATAAACAAAATTATGGTTTTTAATTAATTTTAAAAAATAGACATGTAATGCACGAAATTACAGAACCAGAAATATCTGTCACAAAGTTAGCTCCTGATAAGGATGCTAAAGAATATCTAAGAATTCAAAACAAAGATTTTAATCAATTAACTTCATATGATAGTCCTTCATTGCTTTCCAATCGAAATCAAAGAGATATATTTATTTATTCTTCAGAAGAAGAATCTCCTAATTACGGAAACTATAATTCCGAGCCGTCCACGCATTATAAAGGTTTTGACGATTATGAGCATAATGCATTAACTATTGAATCACATAGTGGAAATAAGGAATTTTCAAGTACCGAAGATAATGACCACAATTCCGAAAACAACACACAATTAAATACAGATAAAGAATCTTTATTATCCAATATTGGTACTTCTATCTTGTAAATTATTAAATAATGAAACTAACTGAAAAACTTTAATCATTAAAAAAATTTGTCATAGAATTACATGATAAGTTTGAAAGATCTTAAATATTTATATATACATTTAACTGTCAGCTATGTGTTTTAAAAATTGGAACATATTAAACGATCACATGAGAATATACCTGCATATACATATGTATATAATTATCTATATTAATAAAATATTAAAATTGTATTTTTTACAAAATAAGGTTTCATTTTATATTAACATAAATGTGTATTGTACTCTCTTATTTGTGATAAGTGAAAACTGAACATCTTAACACACGTATGCTTATGTGCTTAATATTTCATTGTGTTTTATTAGTCATTTATGAGAATATGTAATAGAATATTTACTCTTAAGAATACATGTGAAAATATCTTTAAATGCATTTTAATTGATATATAGTATATAAAGTTATAATACTCGTTATGTAAATCTTCATTTTTTTTCATAAAATATAGTGAATAAATTGATTTTTATTAGAAGTTAGATCAGTTGAAGAATTTGGAGAATTTTCATTAAAGCAAAGTACTACAAATTCATTGAGACAAGATATTGAACTTCCAGCTCATAGACAGACTAACGAAGACATGATGAAACAGAATATCAAAATTTCAATTTTTAACCATTCTGAGAAAAAAAATTCTGTTAACCTTAGATTTCGACCCTTAGAAGAATTTGACATTAGCCAAAATGAATTTATAACTTGGTCTGTTGAAGCTAAAAAAGGTTTTGTGCATATAACAAGAAACGATCAACTGGTCAGTAAAATCAGTTTAGATTTATTCAGTATAAACGTATTTTAGAATCAGTTATAATTTATATATAACACACCAAGACCTGTGTAAAAATATTTGATAGTTGTAATAGTAGTTTTCCGGTGTTATTGTTAATGGAAAATGCAACATATAATAAATGTCAGTTACATAATAAGTTAGTTTATATACACACTAATCGTTTCTCAAATAATTAATTTTGTAATTATGAAAACAGGCTGCTTCTGTTCCCAACAATATTCAAGATAAGTTCAATGAAGAAAAGTCGCGCATTCTATCTGACTTGCAATTTAAAGGCCGCTTTTTCAAAAAGTGTTCAACTAATGTAGAAATATACGAGAAGTCAATTCAACAAGCTGTAATCCAAATTACAGAAGTGAGAAGCAATACTCATATATTTAAGAACAGGGTTTTCATTGTTTAATAATTACGTGTGGATTGAATGATTCAGGAAAAAAACACACATTCATAGGAAACCAAAAACATCATGGTTTGATACCTCAGGTAATTATTGAATATATATAAATGACTATAATAAGGCAATGTCTGATTTGTTTGCGCACTTGGAATCTTACACAAATATTCATGACAATGGTCTGAGAAGTATTCAAAAAAATTATACATCTGCTATTTCTGAAACATTGAAACATGAAACAAATAATTCGCGCAAACAAATCCATTTTGTTGTTCGTATGGCTATAGTGAGCTTAAATGGTAACAAGTGTACTGATTTATTGAAACAAATCGAAACCAAACAAAAACATATTTTTGTTCCTAAGGTACGAACGTTAGCCATGGAAACATTAGTTCATCCGAGTATTGCAATAATTTTATGCTAAATATATTAATATAGTTATACAAAACTGTTAATTTAAGTTTTTAGTCTTATTTGAAGAATAGATAAATATATTTCAAAACTTCAATACTTTGTATTTAAAATTGAAATTAATTATATACAATACTAAAAATGTTCTGATCTTATATATGAAATTTAGTTTGTTAAACATGAAACACCATTAGCCGTTTATTATGAGGCTGAGAATTTGGAATGGAAACTCTTTACTAATCTTTCCAGTATGTTATCTAAATTTGCTGAGTGAGATTTGCATAAATAACTATTTTTTTCAGAAGTGTCGTTCATTTTAAGAGAAATGGAAAAGATCATTTATGCGTTTTTATTCGGGTTGAAAAAGTTTTAGTGGAATTCAATTTAAAAGAATTTAGCAAAATTGAGTCAAATACATTTTTCCGCCGTATAAAAATTTTAGAAAGAACTGAAGGGTCCTTGGCTTTTTATATTCCTTCAAACGTGTCTTCCTTTTATAATTCAAAACCTGGTAGGTTATATGAACAAAAAAAGCCATTAAATTATAATAGGATCGTTGATTGATAATAATTTGCTTAGTTTTTTCGAAATAATTGATAATAACGAGTTTGCTACAGAAGTTCAACAACATTTGGACAGTTCACTTATTTCAAAAGTAAAATTTGCAATTATATTTGTTTTCCATTTTTAGTTGCTATCGTTTTATTTTGCTGAATTCACGAGTTCATATATATTCATTATTACTATAAACCCTTCAACTAGATTTGCTGTTAATAACTCAAAATTACTTCATTTAGCAAAAAAACTTTCAGAGAAGCAAAACACAATAAAAACGGTTCATACAGCCTATTCAAATATGTATGAAGTATAAGTTACACAAGAAAAATAGAATAAATTTGACAATTTACTTGTAATAAGTTGCGCATATGAATAAAAGTACACTTGTAATTATATAAAAAGAGTCTAAATATAAAATTTATTCATCAAGCGTTACAAAATTAAAATAAAAACGTTTTGTATTGAGTTGTTAAATATCAATTGTTTTTTTTCAGGTCTTTTTATTGCAAAAATATACTAGAAACTTTGCAAGATCTAGAGATCAAAAACGATGAAGCAGAAACAGAATCAAAAAAAAAGGAGTTATTAGCAACTGTAATAAGTTCTGTTAATCAAACAGTTGCAGATTTGTTTACCAATGAATAAACCGTGGTCTAAAGTGAAATTTAGACGTCTATTAGCAGTCCAAGCTATGTACGCCCAGTTCAGATTTCAACTTAACGATGCCGAAACAAAGCTGTCTGTAAAAATGGAAGAAAATGAAGACCCAAAAAAAATAAATGGAAATTCAGAGACATCAAAATTGAAACAACAAATCAACTTACTTCAATCACAACAGGAAAGGTTGAGTGCTCACATCAAAGAGCTCCAAGAACAGAATATGACTAAATCCGAACACATTCGCTGCCCAGAAAAATTACCTAACCTAAAGTTGGTGTATGAATCTTTGAAAGCAGATGATGAAAGTTATTTATCAGAACCCGACATATTTGCTTTCAAAGAAGAAACAAATCTACAAGACATTCCAAATATTTTCGTAAATGACAAATTGAATTTTAACGTAAATGATGCCAACGTATCTCAAAACCAACCTATCAAGTCACTACATAGACGCTCCGGAAATTCAATAAGTTTTGAATGCAAAGATAAAAAAACTGATCGATTTTTAGATAAGCTTTTAAACAAATTACAAGACAGTTCATCTGAATCCGATGGAGTTTATAAAGCAAAGAAAAATAAATCAAGACATAATAAAATAAAAAGAAGAAGTAAAAAACGTCGATCAAACTACATAAAAAGGAGAAGTGATTCCCCAATGGAAACATGCTCTTTCGAATCATTGGATTCGTCTTATTCTGATCAAAACGAAATTTCAAAAAAGAAAATCAACCCTACAATAAAAGCAACCGGTCAAATAGATATCAGCAAAAATAACCAGGTAACTCATTGTACATATTTAGCATAATCGAATAGACATTTTGATAACGAAATAAATGCAGTTAAAAATATAATTTTTTTTTTTATTTATATTTTGTTATATTCTTTTTTATTATAATAGCTACTCTAATTAATTTAATTTTTTAGAATTTTGGATCAAATTTAAACTTCAACACTTATACAGATAGGAAATTGACTCAAAAACATTCAAAAAGTAAATTTATTTTACATAATATTTATATGAGATCAACAAACATAAATCATATTATTATATATAGCAGTACTATTTCCAATGTATAGCTAAATTGAAAATATCAAGCAAAATTTAAATTTTATATGTTCATATATTTACGAAGTAGATTTGTATATTTAAACAAAAGAAATTCAACACTATTGAATTGTCTTTTATTTTATAACTTAAACTCTATATCATGTAGATTTTCATGTTAGTGTTTGTTTTAATTGCTTAAAATTTTTTAATTTAGAAGGAACTTTAAGAATAAAAACGAATGATATGTCCATAAAACCAACTACAGGTTTTCAATTTGGTACCTCTAACTTAATTCCATATCCACCCTTCAAATATCCAGGTCCCGAAAAAGAAGTGAAACCTATTGTTGTGCATTTACATCAGCATTCAAAAGATGGAGTTAAAACTGAAAAAGCTCAATTAAACATACATTCGACTAATTCGGACAAAGAAGCTGCAATAAGTGCAGCTGCTATGCTAAGACATAAAATGATCAACGAAAATCCAAATCAGAATTCAACAGTGTACCCAGGCCATGCAGCATGTGTAATGCCATCCAATGACTCTAGTGTTTTTGTGAATTTTCAGGGAGAAATTGACATTGATCCAAATCTTTTACCTAGAAATAGACTTTCTTCAAAAATGCCACGTTCTTCAAATTACTATTCTAGCTCGTCTTCATTATCTAATTCCTCATCAGATTCAAGTCATAAATCAAATCATTCAATTCAAAAAAAAAAAAAAAAAATAAAAGTTAAAAAGAAATATGCACTACAGAGAAAAAGAGATAACAAGAAGCCTTTTGATCTAAATCAACATATTTTAATTAATCAATTATATCATAATCCTAATACACTAAAAAGTTTCATTGTTAACAAGCCTCTACAAAAACTGCTGCCCCTCATTCGTGCTTTAGATTCTAAACGGAGAATTAAATTTATTCAGTCTTATTTACATGGTGTCGTATCTCAGTCAGATTTATCTGACAATTTAGAGAATGCAGTGACCTTATGGTCGTCTAGCTCAACAGAATCATTAGATGAAATTCGTTCAACCCAAAATTTCATAGATTCTATCAAAACTTCAACTAGACCGCTTAGAAAATTTAAAAGAGCAGTTTTACGAGGAGAAGCAATGGGTTTCGATGAACGTACAAAATTTTTAGAGAATACACCCACTTTTAGAAAGTTTAATACAAATGAGTTCTTAGAGATGTTACAAAAAGAAGATATATCTAGATTAAAGGACGATCGAGATGTGACGAATTATAATCAAGTTATTAGACAGGATGCTCAAAAGATGATTTTAGATGATGTACAAGATAGCCCAAAATTTCAAGATTTATCTGAATCTATTTATTTATTAGAGAATAGTGAAAAAGAAGATGAAAACACGGTAATGGCTCAATTTATAGAAAAAAACAAATTGAGTCAAGAAAAAATGGATAAATTTGTTCAGGATGTACAACATAAAACCAATCCTAAAATAATACAGAACTCTTTTGAAGCTAATCATTGTAGTTCAATTGATGCTGATGTAGAGAAAGATACTTTTTCAAAAAATACTTTGTCAAAAGATAATTTGTCAAAAGATAATTTGTCAAAAGATAATTTGTCAAAAGATAATTTGTCAAAAGATAATTTGTCAAAAGATAATTTGTCAAAAGATAATTTGTTGGAAGGTACTTTGTCGGAAGATACTTTGTCGAGAGATAATTTGTCAAAAGATAATTTGTCAAAAGATAATTTGTCAAAAGATAATTTGTTGGAAGGTACTTTGTCGGAAGGTACTTTGTCGGAAGATACTTTGTCGAGAGATAATTTGTCAAAAGATAATTTGTCAAAAGATAATTTGTCAAAAGATACTTTGTCGGAAGATACTTTGTCGAGAGATACTTTTTATGCGGAAAAAGATAATCCATGTATCGTAAATAGAGGCATAGTCAAAGTAGTACAAATTTCAAATGAAAATGAAGAAGAATTAATAAACACTGCCTATAAACAATTAGACGAAAACTCAGACAAAATTTTGATTAACCAGGATGATACTTCAAAAACTAATCATGATGAAATTCCCAAAATAAAAGTAATAAAAATAGAACCTGATTCAGAAGAAGCAAAATATGATGAGCCGTCGCTAAATTTAAATTACTTGAGTGCTACGTATGGCGATAGTAATATTCATTTTTCCACTTCATACAATGATTCTTATACAAATGAAGAAATATCTGAAATGAATGAATTGATAAAAAAACAAAAAAACTCAAGTATCGCATGGGAATTACCTTCTCAATTTTTCAATGATAATAAAGCTGCGTTTGATCCATCGTTTAACCCGTTAAAATATGAACAGAAAAAATTGACAAGCTCACATCTTGATCAAAAAATTTCCACAGAAACAAATATGAGCAAAAAAAAAATTAATTCTAAAGAGAGTAAACCAGATTCTGAAAAAAAGAAATTTCCAGTACTTAAGACGAACATGTCAAATTCAAAATTGTTACAAGAAACTGTCAAAGCTGGGGAATCAAATAAACCTACGTTTGAAACAAACTATGAGTCCCAAGAAAAAAAGAAACAAAATTATAGCCCCAAAAAAAAAGCTGATATAAAAAAAGACGCTAAGTCAATAAAGCAACCAGTCTCAAAAAAAGATGACAAATACAGTTCAAAAATACATGGATCATTAAATATAATTAAAAAGAGCAAAGAGCCAGATTACATAGGAGAAATAATAATGCCTTCTTCTTCTTCTTCATCGTTAGAGATAGACACTCATAAAAATTCAGAGTACATTTTGAAGCCAGCTTATGTACCTCCCAAAAGAGTTTATCATAAACCAGAATTCGGCTCACCTTTGCCTTATAGCACTCTCATACAAAATTATAGAAATATCCCACAGTATCCTGATCCAAATCCTCATTTCACTATTATTGAAAACCATAGCAAAAAGCCAATAGTTACTGATAAATTAGGCCCAGAATTAGATATAAGCAGTATCAAAGATCAATCCCTGGATCAAAAAATATGGATAGAAAAATTAAGAAGTTTTTTAAATCATCCGTGGAGAAATAGAGTGCGGTCAGTGTTTGATAAAATGAATAATTTTACTGAGAGTAATTCTAATAAAACTCCAACAACATTTAATTCTCAGGTTAAAAGTTTTTTAAAAAATTACATCAAGTCAAATAATAGTGTTATAACCAATGTTCTGACTAGTAGCAATAATACGCGATCAAAAGGTTTTTTAGCTTTTCAGAGGGAAGCAAAAGCCTTAGAGACCCCAGTGGATTATAATGTAATAAATTTGCAAATTATGGAACCTTCTATTAACAATGAAAGTGATAATGAAATTATTACTACGGATCATCTTGAAGAAACTCAAACCTATAATTTAGAAGAAGCTGAAATTAATACAGTTCCAGAAAAATTTAATGATAAGTTTCAAAAAATGAATAGTCAAGAATTTTATGATCAGCACGAATTATCACAAGAGGAATATGAGAGCCAAAATAAGCCAAATCAAAAACAGCGCGAAGAGCAAAATACTCATTTAAAAGAGCATCGAACAGAAAATTTTGATATAAATCAACATCAGCATTCTTGTGAAAGACAAGTTGAAGATTCTAATATTTATGAATTCCAAAATAACCAACCTGATCAACTTAATAATCAAAGCTACGTCGAAAATTATAGAAATTCTACTTTTCTTGAAGAAATAGAGAACCCTGAAAACAAAAATAGCGAAAATAAAGAAGTAAACAACAGCATTAATACAGTTAAAGATTGCAATACACATGTAAAAGAAACAAATCGAGAAAGCCAGCAGCTGGCTTCTGAAATAAAATCAGAAATAAAACATAGTATATTGATCAACAAATCTGGAAGTAGCTCTTCATATAACGGAGATGTAGAAAGCAAGCAATCAGATTCAAAAAAACTTTTGAAAAGAGTGAGTTTTAGCGATGAGCTTGTTGAAATTGACAAAGATAATTCTATAAACCATAGAAAAAATGATAAAAATTATTTTTTATCATGTGTTCTGAATCATAATAACTTATCACAAAATTGTAACTTTACTCCTCGTTTTATTCTCCCAAGTTCATTAAGAAAATCATATTCTATCAATAACAGTTTTTATTCTCATTTTCCTTCAAGTAGCAAAATGATTGCTAGTGTGAATTTATATCCATTGCAGCAGAGTAATCAATTTTCACCAATACAAGTCAACAATCTTATTCCGGGGCATTATCAAAGTGCTGCTCCTTTCATGCAGCCACCCAATTGCTCTATTAATCCACAGAGCATTGGGAATTATTCATATAATTCTTACGAAAACAATTCTCCCCAAACTCAACCAACAAACGAATCGTTTTTTATTCAGGATCAAAAAATGAGTCCTCTCTTGCAATGCAGCAATAACACTTCTTTTGAATCTAAGAGTAGTTATGACAAGCTGAAAAATTGTAAAATTGTGAACGTCTTAAAAATTAACGAGATAAAAAAAAAAAAAAAAAAAAAAAACCCAAGAAACACGTATTTGAATTAAATTAACACTTGAATTATTCTTCAACAAATTTTTTCGAGAAATTTAACAGAGCTTGTCTTAATTGAGATGCACCTTCTACTTTGACAACTTCCTGATAATCCCTAAATCACTAGATTGTATTACATATATATATGATCGAGCTGGATGGGAAACATCATCACAATTAAATTTTATTTTCATATCTGATTCTGTAGAATAATCAAAGACAACTCCAGTTCCTTTAGCATCTGCTAAAAACGTTCCATTCTTAGTTCGGTTTACAGCTAATATTGTTTGTTAATAAGATTAAATTCTACCCTTCCAAACAAAATTGATTGTGTATTCAAAAAAATGAAATGGAGCACCATTGCTACGCGTAGATTTACTAGCCTATTTATTATAAGTAAAAACCGCAATAAACCTCTCCTTCAACTCGAACATTTGTAAAAATTAATATGCATGATTTCAGTTCCGTTATTTGAAAGTTTAATTGTGATATATATTCTGTAAGTTGCTTAGAAGTAATTGCATTAAGATTTTTTTCAGTCCTGCATTATCTTAAAGTTTTTTTTTTCATTAGTTACCAGTAGGGAGTTATTTGTGAAGTCATTTAGACAAAAAAAAAATTATACAAAAGGATATTCATTAAATAAAAAAAGTAAAAAATTTATAAAAAAATGCATTAAAAAAAAAGTCAATCCATAATTGATTTAAAACTCTCTAAAGAGTACTCATTCGCATATAAAGAAGATTTATCTTGTTGGTGTGTTGAGCTACTTTCTTTGTGATCCCATAAACCACACGCACCACATAGAAGGGGATGTTTTCTTGTTTTAATTTCATAGATCTTTTCTTCAGGATCCGAAAGCTTTTTATGCCATAGAATTTTATTAAAATTGTTAGATATATGACATCTATTTATATTGTCAGAGCTTTTTGTTTTAATTAATTCGGAACTGCAATTTGAAGATATTTCGTCGTCCGCAAAAGAGGTAAATGCGGATAAGTTAATCAATGAATTGCAGTCTTTTGGACAAGGAGTTTCTGTGCATATAATAGAGGAAATAGATGAAGATGAAGAAGAGGAAGAAGAAGAGGAGGATACAGAACCAGATCCAGAATCTATTAAAGAAAAAGTTTTGTTTTTATCATGATATATTAATTCTTTATTACTGGGATCTGTAACAGGTATTTCTCTTATAATTTCTTCTATAGTTGTGCCTTCAATTTTAGCTAAAGATTTACGATTAATAACAGATTCTTTATTTAAATTTTTTTCAGTTACGAGCTTTGCTTCTTTTTTATTAAGAAAAGGAACGCTTTTTTGTAAATTTGAAACAGCGTTTTTATCATACAACGGACTGTATTCAACTCTTTGAAGACTCAAACTTTTTCTAAATATTCTCCTGCTGGGTTTGTCTATTCGATTTTTTCTGGGATCTGGTAAAATTTTTTGTTTAACACAGATTTTTTCTAAAAACATTTTGTTCTCAAAGAAATCATCACTTTGAAGTTCGGAACTAATTTTTAGGCTTTCTATCAAACTTAAGGGATCAGAGTCGGACTTTTGAGAAGCTACTAGCGTTACACCACTTTCTGAGAGGGAAACAGATTGCGATATTTCATTGGGTTTCGGATAACAATTTATCAAATCTTGTAAAGGTTTTGCAGACTTTGAAATATTTAGACTCAACGAAGCAGCATTTAAGTGTGAAGAATTTCTTTTGCTTGATATTTTGTCAGAAATATTGCCTCTTAGCATTAAAGAAGCACTTCTATATTTTGAAGAAGTATTTTGTATTTTTAAATATTTACTTAACGGGTCTTGGCTACTATAAATACGACCTTTATTAAGCGAGCTAGAAACAGTATTTCTTGATTCATCAGGCATCAATAATTTATTTGAAGTGCAATCATTTGCAGACAAATTTAACGAATTTTTAGATACAGTAATATTTTTGGGATCAAAATCTCTAATAGACTTTAAATCGCTTATATTGGCTGTTAATTGATGATTTACAACATTATTTAGCTTGGATTGAAGAAGTGGTTCTGGTTCAGCTGATAACTTGGCTTCAATAAACAGAGAGGGGTTCTTTTTAATAGTAAAAGTTTTGGGTTTCTGATTTGATGAATGATCAATTTTTGTTATTCTGAGAGCTTCTTGACATTTACATTCATTTTTTTTGGACACGCAACAAGGCGATTTCTTAGTATTTTTTTTATCATCATCTTTATACCTGTGGTGTTCTTTTTTTTTTTCAGTTCTGTTATTCTTTTTTTTTTTCTCTGTTTTACTCTCATCTTTCAATTCTAGTTCTCTATTTTTAGGTTCACTTTTTTCCATTGATTTCCTATTTTTTTTTTCTTTTATATTCCGTTCGTTTTCGTAGCTCACATCGCACTCAGATGATTTGTTATTTCTTGAAGAAAAAAAAAACTCTTCATTACTGATTTTAGTGAAATTAGGTTTTATTACGAACTCATTTTTTTTTGGTTCAAACAAATTCAAGTTATCAGGGTCTGCAGAACAACTTCTAATAGAGATTAGAGGATATTTGAGCTCTGAATTATTTGCATTAGAATCCACATTTTTTTTTTCTTGTGAAAAAAAGTAATTTTGATTCCTCATTTTATTGGATTTGAGTTGAGTATCAAATTCATTGATAGCATAACATGAAGTGCTGTTTATTAAATTTTGAGAACTTGAGAGCAATGGTTCCACAACTCTATTTTTTAAAGGAGAATTTGCCCGACAAGATAAAAGAAATTCTTCTTTTTGGGACTTGTCAACTACAGAAGCAAAGCTAGGAGGTAATAAATGCATAATAGTAAAAGTACGACACTTTAAATTATTTATAAGATCTGAATTGAGAATACATTGTATTTGAGCGGTAAGATAAACAATACGACGCATATTCTCTGAAGTCCATGTAGATAAATTATTTTGCAAATCCGAAAAACGGAAATCAAATATTGCGTAAATAGCGTTACTCGAATCAGAAACCAATTTTCTTCGTTCTTTCCAGTCAGCCTCTAAAATAGCTTTAGAAAGTGGAAGTTCAAAAATGTTCATTCGAGTGTATAAAATGCATAAATTATCTTTGTGAATTACTGTAAATGCGTTAGTATCAAATCCTAAACCCGCTAAAGAAGATGCTGAAAATTCTTTTTGGCTTTTTTCCATTAAAATATTGTTATTAAATTCCATGGAGTTCATTTTATCTGAAGGTAAGCAACGAATTATATACGCAGAAGGAGAAGTTGCTATTCTTTCTACAAACATACGTCTAACTAATAATTCATGAGGAGATTTCGGAAGCTTGTCGACTGATCGGGAAGGCAGTAGCGGACAATAATTTTTATCTTTAGGCCAAGGTAAACATAAATAAGCACATGGAGATGGCAGTAAATCAAAACTAAATCCCAAAGAAAAATCATCATCTTTTTCAGTTGCAAAGACAGTAGAAGTTACAAAGCGATTATGTCTCCATTTTTCTTCATGAAAAGCACTTGAAATAGTTTCATGAAGACCATTTTTTTCTTCATTCGGCATTAATTTTTGACTCGAAGTTACAGGTTTTGATTCATTTTTATCGCCATGATAAGAATAACTGATACAAGGTTTTGTAGTTTCTAAAGTATGGAGCAAATTAGTTTTCTGTACGTTTTTTCGCGATGGTGAATATGAAGCAGCTTCTGTATAAACCACTTTTGGTGTGCTTATATATGGCTTTTGTTGTAAGTCTTCGCATTGATTAAAATCTGGTTGTACATAAACCCGTTTCGAGGTAGATCCGTTTCTTAATTGAACAGGTTGGTTAAACGAATTGTCTTCTTCTTTTTTATAGAAACCAGACTCGCTTCTGAAAGTATTTAAATTATTTAACTGGATACTTCTATCACTACTATTTATTTGATTTTCTGGTTGATAACTTTTAGAACCGGTTCTACTTTTAGAGTTTGGAGAATTCAATAGATTATTATTATTATTATTATGTACTAATTTTTCGTTATGAGTGTTATACGATAATGTTCTATTAGGGTTTATGGGCGAAGTAGGCTTATATGAATACATAGGTATATTTTTATAATTATATATAACTTTTTGAACCGGATTCACTACAGGGACAGATTGAAGTAATACATATTGTGAAAAAAGGTTTTCTCTTGAAAAATTATTATTGGAATCATTATTAGTAGGGATTTTTAATAACTTTTTACTATTCGAATCATGCTTTGAGGTAACATAAGGGCTGCTACCCTCGTTTTTATCAGTTTCGTACTTAACCGCATTCAATTTTCTGCTAGGTAAATATAAAGGATAGTAATATGATTTTTGAGGCATAGTGGTAGTGTAATAAACTTTTTCTTTTGGTGAAATAGCCGATTGAAATGGAGTGCATTTTGGATTCAAAGTCGAAGAATTTATTTGAGCTTTTCCATCTTTTTCTTTTCTAACATTACTTAAATTACTACTGCTTAGGTTGTAGTATTTTATAGATTGATACGGAGTAAATTTTTCGGTACTGATCGGTTCTTGGTTGGCAAACCCTAAAAAAAAAATTAATTAACTTTTAAAACAATTAAGAACAAATAAATATTTTGTTATTGATTTCGAATGATTAAATTACCTGGGTCACCTATAAACTTCTTAATTTGCTTCGTTTTACGAAACATTCCACATTTTTTCTAAAACGCACTATTTTAGTAGGTGCGCAGTTTAAATCAATACTTTTACGTATTGTAATATATTGTTTATTTATTTAATTGTTACTGTATGTAATTAAGCAATTTTGCAAAATTTTGTTAAATTGTGTATGTATTAAAACTTTTTTTAATAAATAAAAAAAAACTTTGAAAGAGCTAATTGACTAAATGTTATAAAAAATAATATATCTTTTATATCAATATATTCCAAATCTTAATTACTTATTTAATGCAGATATATAAATCTTAAAATTAATCTAACCTGAATCTTGTAGTAATTGTGGTGTAGATGAGTGTTTAAAATTACAAATCTATGTATATAAGTATATATATATTGATTGTACGTTTTTGTATATTCTTACTTATCTGCGATCATATTTTTGCATAAAATGACATTGTTTCCTTTTTTTAAGTAAATAAAAAGACGAAGATTTTGATTATTTTAAACTAAATGAAGATCAACAGATTATACACACTTAACGTTTCGAACTCTGTACCGGAAGATTCTTTAACTAATAAGTTGAATGCTGTTGAGTCCAGCTATATTTACGACAATGCCCTGATGAATTTAGAATCGGTAGAATTTAAAAAAAACCCGCTTTTAACCTCTTCAGAGGACTCTCAAATACTGTCTAATCAGTATCCAGTAAAATTTTTCCCCTTAAAACTGAGAAATGAAGATGACGAAATAAATTATTTGAAAAAAATACCGTTTTTAACTCCCTTTATAGAAAAAATGGCAATAATTCCAACATTTCTAGTTATTATTAACTATATAATTGTACCATTAGTTGTTCAGGCTACAGGTGCCCTTAAGTTTCTATACTTTTATAATTATATCTTTTATAATTTGTGGGTTGTATGTTGTCTATTTATTGTTGTACTATTCCGATATATAGCCAAAAACGATTGGTCTATGCCTTATCTAGAAATCACTATTCAAGTGCTTTTCTTTCTGGTAATAAGTTCATGGTTTTATAAATCTAATAACTAGTTTGCACTGAGTATAAGTTTCTCTACAATATTGATTGCATTACAAGAACAGGGAAGTGAAGTTCAGGATGTTGTAAGAAGATTGAAATATGTTCAATGGAGACACATTATTATTTATAATTTTTTGATGCATATATGTGTTAGGTTTAACGTCCTATTTCAATTACGGTAATTTAAAAATTATACTAGGCAACATGCATATATATATATAACTAAAACTTTTGATATATTTATAATTATATTACAAATAGCACATGATAAAACTAATTATTATGAATATATGTCATGTATTTACAGATTTAGGAAAATATATCACAGTTATTATGGATTACCTATTATTATTATTTGCGGAATTTTTGTCGAATGTATCATGTTCACTAAACTCGATAGCAAATTGGGATTTAACGAAATAAATTTGTCAAATTACAACATTTCATCAAGGTATTAACTCTAACTTTTGATATGTTTCTAGAATTCTAGAGTGTTTTTATGTTATATTTTTCTGCTCTTTAGCTTGCTTTCAACGATTTCAATTCGAAGTTGCCGACAGACTCAAGTATCATGAAATGATGGTATTACATAGCACCATTAATGATATATTTATTTTAGAATATATATATATATATATATATATATATATATATATATATATATATATATATATAAATAAATACATGCAAGTTGTATTTATTTATATACACTATACATGTCTAACGAGGAGTACTTAATATTAATATGGTTTGAAAGATATAGAATTAAACTTGCATTTTAACTCAAAGTCGCTGAATATTTGTTAGTAACATTTTAATATACTATTGAAAATACTGCAAATATATTAATGTTTATATTTGAATTACAAATAAGATTATACAATATCTAATTTAGTGTAACATACAAATATATCAGAGTATATCAATTTTTACAATTATTTGGTATTATAAAAAGATTATTAACGAATATTACATATGGACTTTTAGAAATCGGTTAAGCATATTAAAGAGCTTAGAAAAAAAGAGGCCATGAAACAGACAGGCAATTTGTCTGTTATAGAAGATATATCTTTAAAAATTAAAAACGTAATCATAAATTTACGCGAAATTTCCTTTGATTATGAGAATATCGAGATTAATAAATCTATTGAACTGTTAACAGAGTAAGATATATACAATTTTTTACTCATTTTTAATAATAGCTTATAGAGATATTTTTAGTTCATATCGAACTATATATATATGTATAAGTTCTTGTGCACAAAAAAGTATTATATTAGCTAAACAAGTATTTATCAAGAGCAAACAACAGAAAATATATATATATATGCATATTTATGTATGCATATGTGTGTTATTATAAAACGCATAAGTTTCCACTTAATTTGTTTAAATAAAGTTAGTTGTTATGTTTCAGTTTCTTTAATAACCAATTCATAATTAAAATAATGTAAATACTAGCAGTGTCATAAAATATGTAGTATAATTGAATAATAAAGTATAAAAAGAAAACTTGAATTTATCTAATTGAGGGCATACCATTTGTATTTTTAGATGTTACCGTATTTTGACAGAAACAAACGATTTATACTCCATTCATGAGCTGAATGAAGATGATAATAATGTGGAAGGAAGCATGCAAGAACAATTTATTAACATATACGCCAATCGAAACTTGAAACGTTATTCGACACGTGTCCGCTTTGGAGAAACTACTGGAATTGTGTACGACTCTGAAGCAGTTATATTTAAATTCAATAACTACAATAAAAGCTTCAACTCTCCTTTAAAATCTAATCAAAAAACTTACTCTAAATTCATGATTGAGTCTCCTTTCTTTAGTATAGTGAGTTTTCTATTTTATTTTTCTATCTATTAAGAAGATCATTGCTTTATTAATAAGTTTTTCAAATATGCATAAAATAGTTCATTTATTTATTTATAATACTTAATTATTTATATATATATATATATGTTAGAGTTTTTTCGAAGAAAGAATTGTTTCTAATGTTATTATATAATAAGATATATTTAAATTGACTTAATATGATCAATTATTGTTATCAGTAATCTTTAGCTAAATATATAATATATATACATTATATATATAGTTTTTCTATTGATTAATTATTTGTATACATACTTCAACGATTAAATCGGTACTTACAAAACAGAATATAACTTTTCAAATTTACTAAAATCAATATTGTGATATAAATTTATGAAGACAACCTATACATGGTCGTTCCTGCTTTTTTAAAGTGTAATTTGTTTAGAGATCAAAACAATTAGATGAAATCGGCAGATCGTTTAGCTTAGACTTTTTGACGGTAAAACCCATCAATTAAATAAAAATTACGTAGATTGAAAAAGAATCTCCTAATTTACTTGTAGAAGTTGGTTCTGTTTTATTGCTAAATCATATCGAGTTTATCAACAGTTCTAAGAAGTCATTACACTTGTACCTTACTAGACTTCAAGAATGTTATGTACCAACTCCGTTTCATAATAGCTGCCATGCTGCAACTACAGCCCACATAGTTATGTGCTTAATAAATTGCTTCGATCTTTATCAAAAGTATTCTATTATTATTTTCTGATTTTGTTTAGCTCCCGTATATCTTCGACTGATATAATAGCTGTAATAGTAGCTTGCTTAGGACACTGCGTTTCCCATCCAGGTTATACAAACAGTTTTTTAGTTAATTCAAAAGATCCCTTGGTACGAAATTGTTTTTTTTGTATTCTGAATGATATTATGTAAAATATTTATTATTATTATTATTATTATTATTATTATTATTATTATTATTATTATTATTATTATTATTCATTAGTTGTAAAAATTAATAATATTATAAGTGTCAATTTTTTTAAGTATTAATCTAAAGAGATTTCAATTATTATTTATTTCATTATTTCAGTTATTATTCTATTTCATTATTCTTATTAGGATAATTGTAATGTGTAATATTAATGTATGTTCAGGCTACTCTTTATAATGACTACCAAATACTCCAAAATAGCCATGCTACAATATTGTTTTTCTGTATGAGATATCCCGAAGCCAATATATTTAGTGGATTGAATACCGAAAACTTCCGCAGTTTCAGAAAATCTATAATAGACTTAATTCTTTCTCTAGACGCATTATCTCAGCAGGAATTAATATACAAATTTAGAATGCGTTCTAATTCCAAAGCTTTCAATATGCTAGAACATGTTGAAGACATTTGGTAAGATAAGCACATAGCGTTGTACTATCATAAGTTAAACATATTTCTATATAATTGTAATTATATAAGAACTATGTGCGTTAAAATACAAGGATTTCTATATATATATATATATATATATATAAAGAATATAATAATAAATGTATATATATCAATAAATAGTCTTTTTAAATAAATAATATCTCTAACACATATATGTACATAAATCTGAGAAAATATACATTATTTTCTTATATATAATAAGTATTACAATCATATAGTTTCACGTCTAATATAATAAATAATCATATAGATCTGATGTTATATAACTATATAATACATTTCTTTATATATCATATATATATGGATTTTGAATCTTCTCTTTAAAACTCGCAAACGCATATTAGTATATAAAACACAACTTGCAATCTAATTTACTGACAATATCAAAAAAAAAGCTTATATGCACGCGTAGGTTATTATTACGGTTATGTGCTGGTTTCGGATGTCAAATAAATTGTTTTTCCGAATGGTCACAACATCTAGAGTGGACTTACAGATTGTATTCAGAATTTTACAATCAAGTAATGATTTTACTAAATATGTATTGCTTCAGGAAGTTCATGAGTTTGAATACAGTTTAGATCACGTTGTTTTTACTAAAATGAATACTTATTCCCAGCTTGCAACTTGGCGCATAAAGACTATGGAGACAATGGCATACCCACTTATACAGCAGCTACTTTGTGTGGACAAATCAGGCTTTTTAGAGTACGTTCAAATAATTTATACTGCTAATAATCATTATTTGCAAATTATAACTTATCTATACAGATTTTTGCAAACTATTATTATATATATATATATATATATGTAATTTATGTATAAATTCAAGTTTTAGTGATTCATAGTTATACAATTATTATGATATATGCTCAAATTTATTACTATTTAATTAAATTTCTCCAAACTTAACGACATTATTATATTAAGAAAACCCACTATAGAATTTCATGAATATATATATAAATGTCTTTAAAATGAATATGTATACATGTACTTATATATGCATAAATCTATATAATTCAAGTATCTTTGAATTTAAATAGATAAGTTCAGTATATATACATATAATTAGCATATTAGTATATTTTAAAATTAGAGTATGAAATTAAAATTTGATGTAAAACTTTTTGATAGGTCAGAATGTCTAAACAATTTCCTAAAAAATAAATCGCATTGGGAAGATCTAGAAAAAAACACAGATGTTATAACAATTGATAAAAATATTAAATCGCTCAAAGCAGATCCGCTGACACCTTTAAGAACACTTATAAACTTATTTATAACGCATTATCAATCAAATCCACAAGAATTGTAATTTAATTTTTTTTTTGGGGACATACCTTATTTATTAATATTATACATAAAAGTTATATTAGTTAAATGGATTCAGCTGACAGATTTTACACCAAAATCACAAATCCAACAGAAAAGTAGTTTTTTTTTTGTTAATTTGTTATTTTTTAAAATAGGGGAAATGAAATTGAGTTTGATTTTTTAAATAAACAAGACTCAACCGAGAAATTTAATGAATTAAAGCTCTTATCCTTCAATACTTTAAATTTAATCAATGAAACTATAAATAACGTTCACAATTTAAAACAAAGTTAAATGTTAAATTTTTTCTTATTATACTGAACATATCATAGGAACTTTTGTAGTTTTTACGTTTTAAAAAAAAAAAAATATTAGGTGAAAAGTTTTGAAATTATAAAATGTCTTAAAATTCAAAAAATTAAATTAAATTAATAGCTTTTAAAACATTCCGCATCATTTCTGGACAAAATTAAATTTATTATTCTCCCCACAATGAGTTTATTTAGATCAGATGTAAGCTTAAACTTTCACGCAATAATCTTTTTTAGACTATGCAGCATGGAACTCTCATACTGCCCGCAGATCGTGCTAGGCATTTCATGGAAATATTGGGAAGACAATCTTGTATACAATTTACAAATGCAAATCATTTGAATTCAAAACAACAATATCGCGTATACGTTCAGCGCATAGAAAAAATGGAAAGAATTTTGCGGTAATTATTTTTCAATGAATCTGCATGTACCTTGTATAGATTTTATTTTGAATCGTATACGCATTCTAAAGTACTTATTTTATGACTTCACATATCTATATATATATATCTGTGGTATTTACTCATGAACTGTATGTGTATGATAAAAAAATTATATATTTAATATATAATTACTATTTAGGTAACTATATAAATAATCAGTGTATTTACGTTTCAACGAATGAAATAATATTCAACAAGGTCTTTTTATATACTCAATCTACGAAATACTATATCTTATATACCATTGAATGCATTTACAACATATCTAATATTTTGTAGGTCTACTAATTGCATTATATAAATAATATACTATATATATATACATGTATGTATAATTATGTATGTATAGCTTTAGCATTCATATGAGGTGTAATTTACAATAGATTTTAATTGTACAAAATTAACACGTATCATCAATTTTGGTCGCATTAATTATAATTAGATATTTGATGGACCAAATACAAAAATTGCCGGGTGCAAAAATAATTCGCTCAAATGTAAAGAAATTTGTGGACAGCGACTACGGTTATAAGTTAGAGATAGTTGAGCAAGCATTGAATACTTTATACGAGCAGTTTCAGCGTTTTGAAAAGAACAATAAGTTTTTAGCGGAACAAAATCAGTATGCCATGGAAGAAAAAGCTATTATATTTACGGCAACTAAATCTATGGCATTTAAAACACTTTTGCGTACTATAGATACGGATATTGGCTTCAAAGTTATAGCGGGTGTTATAAAAACAGACTTTCAAAATAAATTCGCTAGGGCTATATTTAGAGCTTCCCGTGGAAACGCATTTACGCATTTTGAGTACGTTGGTGATTTATACAATTTTTATGCGCCTAATGAAATAACACTCAGTGATGTTACACCCCGTTCAGTATTTGTGATATATTTTCAATCTGTCTCTAAAGACAGCAACTTATCAAAAAAATTACAGCAAATATGTGAAGCCTTTGAGTTAAGGACGTATGACTGGCCATACTCTATTGAAGACGCAAAAATTCGACTAAATCAAATAGACCAGCTAATTCACGATAAGTCTAAAGCTTTGATAGCTTGCGAAGAGTTCCTTAGTGCAGAATCTATAGCGTTGTTAGAATGTCACAGTCAGTCTGAAGGAAGTTTGATAGACGATTATTTTTTGTTTTGTATTAAAGAGAAAGCAATATACGCTACTTTGAATTTATTTGAAGGCAAAGAATCCACTTTGCGTGCCGACTGTTGGATTCCAGCAGGAAAAGAAGAATTTATTCGTCGTCTATTGGCACAGGAGACAAACCCGCATCAAGTTTCCGCTTGTTTACTAACAGATCATTATTATGACGGCACAGATCCTCCAACGCTTATACGAACCACAGATTTTACACAGGGTTTTCAAGCTATAGTCAATACATACGGCATACCTCGGTACAAAGAAATAAACCCTGGGATTTTCACTATAATTTTTTATCCTTTCCTTTTTGGTATCATGTTTGGGGACATTGGACACGCTCTCTGTCTTTTTATTCTCAGTATCTACATTCTTTATACTTCTGACAAAGTTAGTTTGCGTAATAAATAGAAGTACATTACTCCTAGATAAACCGAGGTTATATGAGTTTATATATTTGTAATATACAACAAAATAGAAATAAAAAACCAATCGTTTATATGCATTTTAATATATATTTGTATATATAATTATGTATTCTGAATATATAGTATTTGAATATGTTTATTAGTTTCAAACACGTCATGTTTAAATATATAGCACGCTATAGTTGTATTAAAGATGTATTGTGTACATTGACTTATAGATGAATGGGCTTTTAACATAATCATTTCTTTAATAAAAAATTATTATTTCATTAGGTAAAAGATTCTAAGAGTGACGTGGCTTACATAATATCCAAAAGTCGTTACGTGCTTTTGTTAATGTCATTGTTCGCACTATATTCGGGATTCATGTACAATGAGTATTTTGGATTGGGCTTGGACCTGTTCAAGACGCGTTATATAGTATCGCATATGGACTCACAACATATATATGTATGATTTAGTGTAAGCCGTACAGCATTTCATTTTTTGACTATTTTATTACGCGTATTTTAGTACATGAAAAATGCTAGTAAAAGTATATATCCTTTTGGCTTCGACCCGATATGGAAAGGAGCAATAAATGAAATAACCTTTTTTAATTCATTTAAAATGAAGTTTTCTGTTATAGTAAGGATTTAATCGACTCTAATATTACATAATTTAGATAGCATTCATGCAAATGTTACTAGGCACTTTTTTAAAAGGATTTAATTGTATTTTTTTCCACGATTTTGTCACTTTAATATTCGAAGTTTTACCTCAAATATTATTCACACTAAGCTTTTCAGGATTCATCACACTAATAATATTCATTAAATGGTCTACCCCGGAGTTTCTTATAGATGGCGCTTCAAATAAACCATATATAATCAATAATATTATTGAAATGGCCTTTAACCAAAAACCGACCATTATTGCTTTTTCTGGTCAAAAAACTTTGCATAAAGTAATTAATTAATAGAAATAAAGTTTGCTTTTATCTGAAATTTAGGTTTGCTTATGCACTATGGCTCTTATGATCCCTTTTTTATTGATACCTAAACCTTTAATACTAAAATATAAAGCACATAGAAGTAAAAAAAACAAAAAAAAAAAAAAATTCGTAGGAAGGAGATATCAATATATAGATGTTGAAAGTCAACCACCTATGGACTATCACAACAATTTTGATTTAGCTGAAGCTTTTGTGTATCAAGGAATTGAAACAATTGAGTTTACTTTAAGTATTATTTCAAATACTGCTTCATATCTACGATTGTGGGCCTTAAGCTTAGCGCATCAACAGCTCTGTGTCGTAAGATAAAATTTTCCTTTCTATATTTTAGGTTTTTTTTTCAATGTTAATATCAACAATTCTAGCAATAAATACAAGCGTAATAAAAACCGGATTTTTTTTGTTTTTTGGAATGTTCATTTATTTATTTATTACATTCGGTTTATTCATTTTTATGGACACGTTAGAATGCTGTCTCCACGCACTGCGTTTACAATGGTACTAAAAACCCTAACTTATGTAAACAAATTTAGGGTCGAGTTTCAAAATAAGTTCTTTAAAGCGGACGGTTATGAATTCGAGCCATTCTCCTTGCAAAAATGTATGGAAAACTCTCTATACTAAAAAAGATTTACTCAATTAATAATTATAGTCTCCAAGTTTCTCTCAACACAGTTTCGCTCGAATTCTAAATCTCCAATCTTTCACAACTTTTGAAAATGCAGGAGCGGAAATTCGATCATGCACGTTGGGTGTTTTTAATAAAGGATCTTCTTCCATTTCAGGATATTTTAACATACAATTTTTATAATAGTCAGATCCTTTAACTAAAAATAAAATTGCGTTTTTTTCTTTACTTACTAATAGCAATTTGCCTAAGTCTGTACGCAATAGCAGTATCATTTACGGGTACAGGCATACAATTAGACTCTTTCTGTTTAGTATATCCTTCATTTTCTTTATAAATTTTATGCAACGAATTGTCTTCTGTATTATATTCACTTAAAGACTTCTTTTGTTCTTGAAGGTAGTCCTTTTTTTTTGGATCTACTGCTGTTTGAGAGGAAACAGTTTCTGCAGAGGTTTCATGTATTTCAGGTTTCAAAGAAGTATCTTTTGTAGAATCAATTGCGATATTTGCCATAATATCTTCTTGGTTATTCTGATTTAAAAAAGCTAATTTAGCTGCAACATCCTTAAATGAATGGAGATTAAATTTTCGAGCAGAATCATGCGGTATATAGCAAATAGAGTTTTCACCAAAACCTTGAATCATTTTAACAGAATTTTGAGGTTTTTTAGGGTATAAAACTTTTGTTTGAGTAGTTGATGGACGCCAAGTGTATGTTTGTAAACATGATTTGACGGGATTATAAGAGCGATTTTTGTCCCAATATTGCTCTTTTCTTTGACTTACTCCTAACGCTTCTAATACAGAAATTGGCTGCAAATAAATGTCCCCGCTTTTCCATTTATCTTTATAATGTATGGCTCCACTTTTTAAAATCTGTGATCGGCTTAAGCAATGAACCGGTTTATCAAATACTTCCTCTAAATTTTCCACTTCATCGACTTCTTTTAAATTGATGGCGTCAGGAAGCTCTTTAGGAACGTTATCAGTACTTTCGTCAGCTTTGTGAGAATATTCTATCTCTTCACCTACTTTGAAAAATATCATTAAAAAATAATGGTTTTTTACAGGTTTAGCATCGCTTCTACGTAAGTTCTGCATAGCATCGCTTTTACTTAAGTTCTGCATAGCATCGCTTTTACTTAAGTTCTGCATAGCATCGCTTTTACTTAAGTTCTGCATAGCATCGCTTTTACTTAAGTTCTGCATAGCATCGCTTCTACTTAAGTTCTGCATAGCATCGCTTCTACGTAAGTTCTGCATAGCATCGCTTTTACTTTAGTTCTGCATAGCATCGCTTCTACGTAAGTTCTGCATAGCATCGCTTCTACGTAAGTTCTGCATAGCATCGCTTCTACGTAAGTTCTGCATAGCATCGCTTCTACGTAAGTTCTGCATAGCATCGCTTCTACTTAAGTTCTGCATAGCATCGCTTCTACTTAAGTTCTGCATAGCATCGCTTCTACTTAAGTTCTGCATAGCATCGCTTCTACTTAAGTTCTGCATAGCATCGCTTCTACTTAAGTTCTGCATAGCATCG
>JAQIFP010000023.1:163050-175022 GCA_030141585.1 Ophryocystis elektroscirrha
CTTCTACTTAAGTTCTGCATAGCGTCGCTTCTACTTAAGTTCTGCATAGCATCGCTTCTACTTTAGTTCTGCATAGCATCGCTTTTACTTTAGTTCTGCATAGCATCGCTTCTACTTAAGTTCTGCATAGCATCGCTTTTACTTAAGTTCTGCATAGCATCGCTTCTACTTAAGTTCTGCATAGCATCGCTTCTACGTAAGTTCTGCATAGCATCGCTTCTATTCAATATCAAGTTTAATTACTTATGGGAGTGTCTTGGTTTTTATTGACAGCTTGCATCAAACTTGCAAAGCCCAACGGGAACTGAGAAGTGAATGACTCAGACATAAAGCTTCCAATGTTTGAAACAGATCTGATATATTTAGACATCTAATAATTTAGAAATATAAATTTAATTGTATACAAATTTATTTATTTATATAAAGAATACTGCATATGTCAAACTCACTGAAGCTTCGAATCATATATATTTTGGGAAATATCAACTCTCTATATATAATCTATAATATCAAATATTATTACTTTGGCTTCATCTATGATTATATTTACATTTATATTAGAGCTAGCTTCATTCGGATTTAAATCCAAAGTCATGATTTTTATTATTTTAATAGACACAGGTTAAAAACTTTATAATTTTAAAAATTTTTAAAATTATATCTTTGTTATAAAGTTAGTATATAAAATATTCGATAGCAAAATTTCGTAAATATGATGATTATTTGTATGCGGGTGTATATAAAAAAAAAATTGAATTTAAAAATATTTTACTCTTAGAAATTAAGTTCATTACTACGTTAATTTAATTTAAAATGATAAAATTTCTATAATTAGACAAAATTTTACATAATCAATAGATATGAAATAATCTTAAATTAGATTATTTTATACATTAGCAATCTTCACAATATTTTAGTCTTATTTATTAAAAAAACCAAACATTAATTTATCTATTTATTTAAACGTGCAACTTATCAAAATAATTTTTTCAACATGGGGAATAGAATAGCGTCTAGGTTATTAAGATGCTGCGCAGCACCTATAGAAACTACAAGTATATGATCATGAACTTATTTTGTCGTAGATAACTCGATGAGCGTCCCATATCCAGAGGCAACCAACGAATCAACTTTAAAAAGAGTATATGATAGACATCCACTAGAAGTTGTTCAATCCATCCCTGTAAGAAAAATAAGTTTTAAACATAACAATACAAAATGCAAGTTTATTGAATAATGGAAAAAATCTTGTATATCATAGACACAAAAACCTGTGATTCGGGAAAGATCACAAGAAAATTCAGAAGGTTATTTAATGTCCAATTCAAAACAAACGCACGCTCAAAAATATTCGGAAGTTACATTAGACGAAGAGAATCAAATTGTCGAATTAGTTAAGAGCAAGCCGGCTGGTGCTTATCTTGTGTACAGTCCTAACAATAATGGATCTTGGACTTGTGTCTGGTGCAATCAATATAAAGAGGACGCTTGGGCTTTTATTCAACCTGAAGTATGTTACTTTAAAAATATATTACATTCTCAATTATTTAATTTATAGTCAGTCAAATATATATGTATATATATATATATATATATATAGATATATTACAAAGAATAATACCAAAATAGAGTTGTTTGCATATACTATGTTTTGTAATAAATATTTTATTGATTGCCAGAATAATTATATAATAATAAATTTACCATAAATCATATAAGCATTATATCTAGATAATACACATAGTTCTACTCATACACGTATCCTTTCACATTATTATATGTAATGCAACTATATGACTCAATAAAATATCAAACAAAATAGTTTGTCAAAGAGAATATGATAATATTATAAATAAAAATGAATTATAGAAATATGAACTAAATCAAGAATGTATATTATATATGTGCATATATGAGTTATTGTAGAACAAATTAGCTGTTCCAGCTTACAAGTTTTATGGAAAACCCGAAATTTTAGCCACAGGAATAAACGTAAAGAAAAAAAAAAAAAAAAAACTTTTAGTCGTCAAATGAATCACTATGTCTTGGATGGATAGAATTTTTCAAAATTGCTAGAAGAATTAATGGAAAAATAGCTTTACTACCCCGTTTTCTCCACCCAGAACCTGATGATTTATTTACTGATTTATTATTTGTATTCCATATTTTTGAAACTGGAGGGGTACATAATAGAGCTGCAAACTCGTTTTCAGGTAGAAGAGTTCAAGTTTAGTACTAAATTTTTTGAAATTGAACCAAAGTACGATGCCATCGGCGTTTTGTCAGGAATTCGGGGACCAATATTGCTTCAGAATCTTACTGGTCAACAAATAATATCATCTAACTTTGCACAACAAGTTAATAGATGTGGAGTCAGTCTTGTATTTATGGATTAGAATATTTTTTCTAATCATCTATCGGAACTACAAGGGGTGCATCGTCAGACCTGAAAAAATAATGAAAACTTAATTTTTTTTTTCAATTACATTAACAATAATTCTTCATATGTCATCCTAAACTTTTTCAGCATCAATGTTTCCAAATAACCAACACGCTTTAGTAATCTTTTAGAATGTCTTGAATCCTTACAAAGTTCGATTAAAGACTGTAGAAAAATATTATAGAAGAAAATTTTCATTATACCAATAAACACTGTATAAATACATTATCTTTTGTTAATGTGTCCTCAAAGAAGTCATCAGGAAATTGGGAAATTTGACCATGAAGAACCCCTTATTAAAAATTACAATTAAACCTTGTCCTCAAATACAAGACATTATTTAATAGATAGAGACTTAATAAATTTTATACATTTGAGCATAAGTATATTTTGTTATATTTAGACATATATATATATATACATATACGTATACACATAATTGTAAATGTATTTAGATTTTTATGTGTATGTATAAGTATAAATACAGATATACATGTGTTTGAAATGACCTAGCTACAGCTAAAAATTTACATGTTTATCAGTGTTTACTTATTCATGAATAAAATTTTAAGTAGTTCATGTAAACAAACATAACGTAGAAAGTTAGTTTTTTAACAGATGTATTAAGTAGACTTACTAACAAAATCTTCATACAAGTTACTGTACAAACTAATGGCACTTTCGCAATTTGAAAGAAGCTTCACTAGCTGTAACCAATGATTGAAAGCTTCATAATTCTAAAATTATTTATAAAAGTAATTACCCCTTACTTTTCCAAGTAAAAAACATATATATGCAAATTGAAGTTCTCCTAATATTTCTTTCGAGTTATTATTCAAAGAATTTTCAATAAGATGTGTTAAAACCGCAGTATTATCCATAAATGACTTAGTTATCTCAGAAGGGTCACGCTCTGATTTAGAAAATGATAAAACTTCATATATATATATACAAGTATGTAAAGATCTGTATCTTTATATATTTTAGTGTATGTAGACAGTTACATATATGTAATTATATATTAATTCTTTTTGTAAAAGTTTATAAAAATTAAGATAACTTCGAGCTCGTTAGATAATAAACTTACTAGAAGAAAGTTGGGGCTTGGGAATTTCACAGAAAAACAAGGTATTTTTATTCAAAAAAGCTAGCTCTTAAGAAAGATGTCATTTTAATGATTATACCATCATTTTTTTCTAATAAAGATTTTGCTGCTTGAAGATCTTGAGACACTTTGAGAGCGTTGTTTTTATCATTCAAGTCATATTCTTTTGAAGAAGGGAGTATGTATTTTTTAACCGGCTAAAAATATGAAAATTTTTCTTTTTGAACAAACCTCTATTCTATCTATTGTCTCTTTGGTTATGAAATTTGAGGCTTCACGCCACTGTTCAAAAAGAGCTAAATTATACTTAGCCAAATAAGGTAATAATTCAAGTGACGTCACAGCATTAATATAACGAATCTTTTCATCCTCGTCTTCCGTAAATGCAAACCCATCTTGATCAGCATTCCACGTTAAAACCAATATCTATCAGCGTAATTATTAAATAAAATTTTTATTTCGTAGTTTTTTAATGTGTTTACTAACATTAGCTTTCAAAAATATGAAAAGCTGTATGAGGAATTTACTAAAATACAAAAATGATTCTATAATTATTAATATTGATAACTCATTTAGTTAGTGATCAAAGTATAAACCAGTTAATTCCTCAACTGAAAATGCATTTTCTTTTCAAATATTTGACTTCTTTAGATATATTAACATTACTATTATAACTTCCAAAAAAAAAATATGCAGTTTAAGGTTTTTTCTTTTAATGAATTTATCTTCAAATATATAGTTATATATATTTATCAAAAATATGTCACTTATTCGACTTAGCCTTACTGTTATTATAACATATTTTTGATTATAAAATATTTTTGATATATTGGGTTTAAAAATATCTTTTATTGCTTTTTATACGATTATTTTTATAAAACAAGAAAATAAAGAATATACAGAGTTTTCTTAATTAACAGATTATGATAAATATCACTTATTTGTAATGAGTTTAATTATAAATTACTTTACTTTGAATTACTTACATCTGATTCTTTCTCAAAATATATAAACCTTCCTAATGTGAATACTTCATCCTCATCTGGAGGCTGCCATGTAAGATAGTGCACCCCTGGCGGAATTTCTCGAACGCCTTTAAATTTAGAATTAGTTTTCCAATATGTATAATCTAAACATATTAGCAAATCTTCGGGAGTTTCAATTAAAACAAGAACAGCCATTTTAAATATATTAAATAATAAAGTTTTTTTTTTTTTTTTTTTTTAAGTCGAACTAACTAAAAACATTATAAAATAAACTTTAATCTAGAAATCTATATGGATACAGTCAAATTAGTATCTTCATCTTCTTCTATAAAGAAAGACTCTGTTCTGCAAGATTTGCTATATCTCAAATCTTTCTTAGGTAAATTTAATTTAGAGTAATCACCAGGATTGCAAAGAGGAATCTTTGTATTTACTGATAAATCAAATACAGCGTTATTAGTCTTATATGAATTAATAGCATGCTGTATATCTTTATAACTATAGAAATAATTTGTTGCGTTATTGGGAGTTTCTATGATCTGTGCTACGGCTAATTGATTTGAAAAAAGGTCTATTAGTAGTATACATTGAGTGTTAATTGTTGGAAAATCTGAAAACTGTTTCCTTACTTCTTCATCTATTTGTTTATTTAACTTTCTTATATTTTTGCTTGTTTCTTTTACAACGTTATAAATGCAATCTGCTTCTTCATTATAAATACAATTTTTATTTATATCTATATATGTCGACAAATCTAAACATTTTTGGTATTTTTGGGTCGAGCGTTTAGACAAGTTAATATCAAAGCATTTTTTGAAAAAATTTCCAAATATTGTCTGTCGTTCAACTTTCAATGATATTTCTTCATCATTGATTAATTTTTTCCATTTTAGCCATCTATAAGGGTTAGACATGGATTTTGCGTAATTGTCATCAAATGCTGCATATTGCTCTAGATTGCATGCATTCCAAAGACTAAAAGGAAGTTTTGATGCAACTTTGTGTAATTTATGAGGGTTTTTGCAGAATTGTATAGAGTAAGGTGCACCGTATATATCATAAGCAATAATTTGGTTTTTAAAACGTATAATATCATGGCTCAAATATATTTTCTCACATAGTGAATATGCCTTATAAATTTCATTTTTTGAAAGAAGAGATCTTTCGGATGGTTTAGATTGTAATTCGTTCCTATACGTGACTTCAAATTTCTTATGATGAGATTTGTATTGATTTTCATTTTTTCGTGGTAAATATCGATCGTTTTCTTCATAGAAATTCAGCCAGTTGTCCGAGCAATTAAGAAGTTGAGATTCCTGACAGATACAAAATAGTTGAGTTATTGTACTCAAGCAATCATTTGGCGAGTCAAATATTCCTGGTCCAAGATTTAATAAATTGAAACGTCTAAGGCTGTATGGGTGTATATATACATCTTCAGAACTTCTGTAATATTTTAAGTGATCCATAGGCAAGTTTGTGATACTAAAAGGCAAATCACCTTCATTTGTTTTGATCACGCGTATGCTGTATGTCTTCAAAGTAGTAAGATTTACAATAAATTCGCAAGTACTATCTAATTTCAGAGGAAACAATTTAAAGTATTCTATTTTTGAAATATTCACTTTAAAACATTTTTCAGACTTCGATTTATCCTCTAGTATCTCATGAGAACTACTTTTAGAGATACTCAATTTGGATATCTCTTCTTGAAGCATTATTCGAGAATTAATTTCAGTCTGGTTTTTTACATCACATTTGATTGACTTGGCGGTGCTTGACCCTGACATATTATTGCTTTCTTTTTCTGGTGTCAAAGGATATACGCATTTAATGTCGTAAGTGTTGCAGACTGCTTCAATATTTTGCCTTATATTTATACGGTGCATGAAAATGCTGTACAACTTCAATGAAAAAAGCTCGTTTTGAGAAGTATATTGCTTCTGATAATTGCTATATTTAACGGGTGATAGCTTATCAGCTTCAAAAGCATCTTCGTTATTCTCTTTAAATGACTGTTCCAAAAAATTCTGGTTATTTTGATTCCTAACCCATTCAAATTGATCTACAATGTGGAGTTCATTTTTTGGTAATTTGTCAAGCATCCATGTTCTTAAACTCTCTGAATTTATCAAAAAGTCAAAATAATTGTTGTGTAAAATAATATCCAGCAAAAAACCAGCTAATTGAAATGGAATCATCTGATTCTCAAGTAAATCATGCTGAAAAATAATCCAAAATAACTTAGCAGCTTCGTATCTCAAAAAATTAGTAGATAATATGGATTTGTCAATGACGTTCAAAATATGTCTCAAACTATTATTGTATTTGTCATTTACTGAAGCGTCTTCAACTAAACCGTAAACACTGGTCACATTCTCTAAAGCAATAAAAATATCAGTTAAGCAAACCAAAAACCCTTTAACTGGCAAATTATTTGAAAAAAATATTCTAATAGAGTCCAAAATTAACTCATTTACATTTTGTGCATTAAATCCATTCTTCCAAATCTCTAATACGTTCAAAATATCATAAGTTGATAAATTTTCACATAAAAATAATTCTTGCGGTCTTTCCTTAATATTTAAACAACGGTCTGTCGGAATTTCAAAATATTCGATATTATATAAATAAGCTTTCTCTAATAATTTTAAGAAACTTTTGTGAGGTATATTGAAGTGCCATGATCTTAAAGATAATTCTAGTAATAATCCACTGATGGATATATTCAAGGCAAATGGTTTTTTAGTCATGTAGTAAATCTGCTTCTTAACGGAATAAGATTTACATGTAATTATTACATACTAGATTAAAATAAATATACATACAAAAAACACAAAATTTTATTCTTCACAAAATATATAATACAAAACACATAGCATTAAGTTTGTTTTTCATCAATTCCCTTCACTTTATTATCATACGGCTTAATAACGGCTATTTTAGCTAACGTTTCATCTTGCTTTACTTTTACTCTTGTCTATGTTTTTCGCATTTATTGACACAGTATCTAACCAAATACGGATATGCCATCGGCATGGGACCCTTTGGTAAACAATTGCCTCTAAATAACACGTATTTTCCGCAATTTCCATATATTAGTATATTATCTAACTATATATTCATGCACAAATCAGTAAAATACGTAAATTAGTCAAACTCTTAACCATATACACACACATATATAAGCGTAAATGTATCGCAATTTATAATACATCATAAATATAATCGTATTTATGTTAAACTATATCTTATATTTGCATATACAACATCAAACGTTTTTCCACGTTTGAGAAATCTATCAAAGAATTCAATAATAAATGCAATACTTTAAGTATAACAAAATAACTATAAGTAAGTTAAATGAAAATCTGGTTCTTGAGCATATAAAATTATACTTTTTCTAAAGTCGTGGCGATATTATGAGTCTATTTAATAATATTATTTGTATGTATAAATGTACAATTAGGGTAGATTACAGTTTATCTTTTAAGGATTTTACGTGACCGGAAGGTATGCAACTTCGAGGAGAACTAATAAAAACATTGTTTACGTTAAATCAATTTACGCTGGAGATTTTTTGGGTAGTACCGTCTCTGTCGAATTATTATTTTGTACAGGGGACATTTGTAAGGCAAAATTTAAGCAAAAATAATTATAACTTGGGGTGTATAATACACTTCAAATTACCCACGTTGTGTCTGGTCAAAACGCAGATTTATACACGAAGTCGTGTATTCCGTTATTAATTCAACAAGTAAAAGGTTCAGTAATTACTTTAACTTTATATTAAAAAAATCAAAATAATGGATTGGAGAACTATTGGTTCTAGTTTTCAACTAAATACTCCAGAAAATCTATTATTTTTTTCTGCGCCGCTCAAAAAAAAATCAAATATTACTAAAGGAATTCGTTTTGTGCAAGAAACGCTAGATAAAGCTCCAAATGTCGTGAAAAAACGAAAAAATCCTAAAAAACCTAAATTCAATGTGGAAACTGATAAGGTATCTGTTTTCAGCTATAATTTACTGATTGTTTTGTTCAAGTTGAGTGTTACTATATTTAGATTATCTACATATGGTTGTAGTTCGAGATATAATATATATTCATACATATATATTATATATATTAAAAAAGTGCATGAGTAATATATGTGTGCGTGAATATTTATGTAAAATTGGTTATAGTTTCTTGTTAGGATGTAATATGTACTGATAACTTATTCAATATCAATTTGGAAGGAGAAAGAGTTAAATTTAATGCACCAAATAGCTTATTCATAAAAGAAGCTAAAGAGAGGAAATTAAGACGTGTGTATAAGACCATTGCCAAGATGAATGAAAATGGTGATTAAAGGTTTGAAGGTATATTGTTGATTTATTATAGAAGGGTTAAATAAAGAAGTTTTGGAATCTTTAAATCAATTTTTAAGATGTAACCCTGAGCGGTAGGTATTTGAATTATCTAGATGAATACAGAGTTGATGTTTGGCTTTTTTACGCTTGTTTGGAGCTGTCCCAACACAAACTACTCCCTTTCAAAGATGTAATATTTTATACAATTAAAAACTGAATATCTTAGAAGCAACAACGTCGCATGGATATTGCCAAAAAAGCTCTCAAACATTCTAATGATTCTCGTTTAGTCGAATTTAGTCTTCATCAAATAGCTAAAATAGTGGATTCCGAAAGTCTCCTCAAAATTGTTCACAGTCTCTTAAACATAACTATTGTAAGCGAAAATTTGAACCTTTCATAAATTGGTTTATACTGCAGATAGAGTACTAAAAATTAGCTTATGTTCTTTTTAAGGTTATAAAGAGTTAATTAATAATCGTTAATAGTAATAATGCGCAATATAGCTTAATAGAAATTGCAATATAGTCTCCCAACAATGTTTTCATTAAAAATCCTTAAGATTTGATACCTTTCAGGAAAAAGCAGATTCCGATGCATATAAAATTATATTGGGTAATAATCTACCTTGCCACCCAAATTTGATATATCTATTATTTTTTTTAAATTGTGTTAAATATGTCTTCGGGATTTTCGAGTTGAACGCCTTAAAGTCAGTGCTCTTAGAAGCCCAAAAGTTGCTTATATATATGGAAGCACAGAAATTCAATAAGTTCTCCAAAACAATCTTAGAAGCTTTAACGTTTTCCAATCCTTTATGGTTAAATTTTATAATGGACATTCTAAACACATTTCTTGCTAAAGGTTACTTGGACAGCAATGTTTTTCAGTATTTAAGTGCAGTTAATCACTGTAGCGCCCTCGTAGCTTTAAATTGTCTCACTTCTTCTACCACTGATATCTTACTCCAATTGCAGGTATTAAGTATATGTCTATATGTTTTCTATTTTGCAATTTTGTGTATAATATCTCATGAAAAATGCTAGTATATATTGTTTATATAAACATGAATGTTTGATTTTTGGAATATATAGAATTAATATAATAAACCTCATATAGTTTAACATTCATTAAGGTACATTTTATTATGAATTAAGAGTTTTAGTATATGAAAAGTTTATTTATGCTAATGATTGTATGCTTACATGTCCACTTATCATTTTTGCATATATATATATGTGTACAAGAATACTTTTCTTAATAGGTTATGAGAGGTTTTATGTATAAAACGCTAAATTTGCTTAATATAACATACAAAACCTCGATCTATTTAATACTGATAGTTTATATTTGAATGGTATCAGCTATGTATGCACTAAAAACGAACCTATACGCATATAAAGAGTAAATAATTATCACATCTACCTGTGTATTTCTATATAATTCACAAATAAATGAAATTTATCATTCAGAGTGCTTACAGGTCAAATTGATGCATTATTTTATCATATATTTACAGTTTTGATTATATAGATAACATTAATAAATTATGCTTTCGTAAAAAAAAATAATTTTGCTTAAAATCATATAAACATTACTGCACAAAACTTTAATTATTACAGGACTTTATCAACAGCGGTGCTCCTCGAATAGGAGAATGTTTTGCGTATGAAATGTACGCTTCATTATGTGCCCAGAGCAAAAAACTCGTTCTTATAGATGTTTTAGAAGACCTGTACAATGTTGCATCCAAAATTGTACATATGTCGACCATATCCTCAGAGTTTAACCAGCCATACGTCTGGTTTCAAAATGAAGACCTTAGCTTGTATAAAAAATATTTTCTCACTGTTTGTAAGTTGCCGTACGAGTCATTGAAATGTATATATACTTATATTTATATACACGTGTATTTATATATATATATATATATATATATATAATTGAAATTCTGTTTAAAATAGTGTATATAATAATTTTAAGAAAAAATTATTATAATTGAATTAGATGGCATTGAAAAAACAAGAAAGGAGTACTCTTCAGTTTGTTTGGAAATATTTTTGCAGCTTTTAGTTCCAACTGAATACAAAAATAGATGCTTACATAAAATATTTCAAACTTTGATTCTAAGTCCCATTTATATGTCCCAATATTCGTCAAATGACCCTATATATTTAAATGTACTGAATGCATGGGGATCCGCTCTTCCTTTGATACAAGCTACTTTGAAGGGTATTCTTAATCTTCAAAAATCCTCAAATTATCATTCAAGCGAATCCTCTCTAAGTTTCACCGATGTGTTTGGAGTTGATTTGTCTCTTAGTTACGCTTCCGAAATTGGCTTTATATATGAATTTTTAGAATCTGTGGTTTCAACTTATGATAATGTTAAAGAAAATTACAGCTATTCAATTGATTCCACCTTTATTCACAAAATAATACATTTATCTTCTATATTAAACAAACAAATTTTTAAACAGCAAATCCCTTCAATACTGTTTTCTATAACTAGCTCAGCTACTATGCTTTTATGGATTGAAAAAGACCAAAACTTAATATCCACAGTGATAGGCCATTTAACTTACCTTGGATATGATAGGTGAGACACTTCTTTTATTTTCCATAAACTATACTCAAGTTAATTAAAGTTGTGACCTAACTAATTTATACATATATATCTATATATGTATTATATATAATTTATTATATAATATAATATATAATATAATTCTATAAAGTATATTTTTTCAGTAAGGAGAGAATGTTTAGTCCATAAACTATATGAATATATAGTATAATTAAAAGTTTTATTTATAGTATAAATATTATGTGTCATCTCTAGAACATATGAGGCATAAATCTAACTTGTGCAATTAATATACATTTTATATATATATATATATATATATATATATATATATATATATATATAACAACGCTTATTAAGCATTTATCATTCTATAAGTTACTGAAATACAATTGATTAGGTTGTTTTTCGCCAAACTCGCCGTCCTGAATATGGTGACAAATTTTCTTCTAGACATGGACAAAAGGGTGTTGTCGGAAGCATCATTTCTCAAGAAGAC
>JAQIFP010000024.1:0-14957 GCA_030141585.1 Ophryocystis elektroscirrha
CTTAATTATATTTCATTACAGTTCAATCGTTCTTTTCATATTTGTCAAAGTACTATTTAACCATGAAATTTTAAATTATAATCAATAAATAATTCTAGTAGTACAAAATCAATATCAAACATAGAGAGTTTTTAACTACAGTATAAAAATCCATAAAATGTCAAGCTGAAGTACCCAGAAAGCTTCAAATTTTACATAATAATACGATTCCTTCTTAAAACCCTTATTATTTTTTAATAATTACAGTTACAAGAACACTATAAACAAGAAAAAACCTACTGTTTAACGCATAATATTTTACGAAACTTTTATATTGATATAATAACAGATATTGGTTTATAAACTGTTGCTAAACTAGTTATAAGTTTTACTATATCTAGATTTACTGTTTTTACGTTTATAACTATTATAATTTATATGATTATAACATTAAAAGTCAAATTTATAATATTCTTAATTTATTTGTTCGTAGTTATTGTTGTGAAACATGGGTTCAGCTTAATAGTTGTTCAATTCACTAATTTGATCAATTTAAAATAATTTGTTTTATATTAGGTAAGCATACAGTGAAAAAAAGACATACTTTTATTAAGCTTTTTTTGAAACCTTAGATATATTATTAATTTTTTATAAATTACTACAGAAACTTTTATGATCAATCCAATTAATCATAATAATCATCAAACTGATGGAAAATATTATATTAAATCTATACTTCTTGATAATCGTAAAATTGAAACTAAAGGAATTGGAAAATTTATGAGATTAAGAGTAATTTAACCAACTGATTATCAAAATTTTATAAAGGCTTTAATGTCTCGAGCTTTGAAGTATCAAGAACAATTTATTGCACTAGCTGAGGAACTTAATAAGCCAAAAAGTATATATTTGGGAAATGACACAAATAATATTGATCTAAAACAATTAGAGTTACCAGCAAAATTTAATATTAACATGCTTCCAATGCATATCAAAAAATATTGTAAGCTTAGCAAAACTAAAGAAAATTTGTATTTATCATTTTTCCTATTTAGATTTGGATATTACGGAGCATCCAATGAAACTATTTTCATTTACATCAATTTCTTCACCATTCTATAAAGGTTTTTTAGGTAAACTTATATTATTCTTACGTATAATTAGAAAATCAGTCACTTCATGAAGATTTCAATTTGGAAGCTAATATGTTTTCAAAAGGACTGGAATTTACAACAAAAACCATTAAAAACTCTGATTCACCAGAAATGTCTAAATCCCCCAAAAAAAAAAAGTTTAAACTTGCTAAGCCTCGATTAAGAAGCAAAAGGACGCTAGCTTGATAAATTGTTTTAGTTTGATGTTTTAATGACATAAATGAAATCTCCTGACAGAAGTTTTGTTTCTATGGGCGGACATGATATAACGAGATACATTTTTTCTTCAGATATCAAATTTGCATCTGAAAAAAAAAATTCAAAATATCTATGATTTTTTACCATCATAATTATGAGGACGGTACAATGCTATGGGAATTTTATTTTTGTACTGTACGTAATAAGTATATAGTGAACCAAAATCTATGTTATAAAATGATGCACTAACATTTTCGAGCAAGATAAGAGGTTTTTTAGGATTTGAAGATGAATAAGTTGAAGATCCAAATATAAAATTGTCTATAATGGATGGATTGACACTATATTGCGATACAGGATAAGAAAACATAATCAAACTATACAAGGCTTCTTCTAGTATAACTCTGCCACTCATGTATTCAGGATGGTACACATGAGCTCCGATTGATAACCAAAGTTCTTCTGCACCTCTGTTCGAAAAAATTTTTCTGTGTAATTGTGCGCTGAGGCAGTGATAATGTATTTGTTCTGCTGATCGCAATTCTAATGCTACAAAAGGTTCATGAGATTTTTCTGATTCATTAGAAAAATGATTTTCTCGATTAGTGTGATACAATGTATAAATCAAATCTCTTATGATTAACACTTGATTTTGTTTGTTTTGGAAAGTTATAGGTTCAAGATGACTGCAGTCAAAAACGCAACAGTTTTTAGCCTAATAAATAATTAAAGTTATTTCTTCAATTACTTCAAAAACACCTGCTCTTATCAAATCCGATGTGTATATTCCAGAACCTTTTACCCAAACACAAATATCGCTATACTTGTCTAAAAGACCCAGAGACGACTGTGTTTCTTTTAAAGTTAACAGCACGATATTGTAATTGCTTGTGTGTCTAACAGTTTGAAGGAATGTCTCTATACCTCTAAGTTAAGCTGATTGATTAATATTAATTACCTGGGCCAGCCACAAACAAGAAGAAGATTGTTGGATGGATTTTTGAATATGTTCTTTTGCGCGAAGACATAACTTTCAGCTATAAAAATTCCAGAGAAACATTTTTCAGCGTTAGTTGTTTCGGTTAATACACTTTTGCTATCTTGAATATCATCTATTGTTGAGAGCTGACTCATAGGAGTTTGTAAATTAAGTTGAGCTTTTATTTTATTGTGAGGCTTTTTGTATTTCCTTGAAACATGAAGAAAGTTGTTGTTTATACAATTTAGCAAATGCATATCAATACATTCAAGAGATTTTATCTAAACGAAAATAATATTGATATGAATTTACATCAAGTATGGTTGCTAAACATGGAGCCAGTACCAAAGCTGCGTAAAAATGTTTCGATCCAATGCTTTCGCCTATTACGTAATGAAGTGTATTTAATATAAATTCCTGCACATAACATGAAATTTATTAAGCTTACTTGTGACGATAAAGCGACGCCTATGAGATAAACTTTGTATTTGATTAGTAAATATTGTGCTAATATACGAAACTCCAAGCCGTAAAAACATTCGGGAAACTCAAATTGATAAATACGATAACGGGAGCCTTTTAAATATAATATGTAGTTTGTGTTAAGTTGTTCTGAATGAAATTCACTTGCAAAATTTTCAAAATACGGTGAGTGAAACAAGTTTAATATTAATGTGGAAAATCCGGGGCATCCAGCACAAGATTTTCCAAGCAGTTTAAAAGTTGTATTTCTGAGAGAGACAAGCTAAAGAAATATAATATTAATGAATTTACGTGATATGCGCTGCCAGTAATAATGGGATTTATTATATCATAATTTAATTGTATGAATAGAGGAATTTTAGGCCAACAAACTTGCTGTGAAGCCGAAAACTGTATGTAGGTGTTTTGATCTTCAAAGAATAACTCATCTTCAGTATCCAAATATTTGATGTTTTCACTATTTGGTTTAATAGTTGATACCCGCCCAACAACAATAATTAGACTTGACTTCATTAAGTGCTAAGCTTATTTTTCAGAAATGTTTGAGTGATTACTTTTATAACATTTAGTGGAGATCCTGTATTTTGCATAGCACAGATCCGAAACTTGCATTTGTTATATGCAACACGAATCAAATCTTGATATTGTAGAACTGGTTCAGGTGTAATAATTAGGATTTTTCCGTTAAAACGAGAGTGACAATTACTTAATTCATGGCATATGACTATCTAAAAATTTTATAATATCAGCATCAATTACAAGCTGTTTTAAATTTACTGGTCCAAGAATAATTATGAAATGATCACTGTCTCTGGGAATAACACCTATCACATAAGGCGGCGTCTAAAGCAATATATAAAAAATTTCCGAATTTACTTGTAAGGCGCTCAGAAATTTTTGAATATATGTTGGCAAAAAAACCAATGCAATTATTATACTTAACATAACAATAATTTTTGAGATTTTTTCACATGGAGTAAAATCTCCATAACCAACTAAAAGATATGCGTATAGCAAAATTTTATACCTGTAGAAATTGTAACTACTGAAAAATATATGTAATCAGTCAAAGTGTTGAATTTTGAGGTAATAGTAGATTCCAATAAAAACATGACTGAAGCAAACCTATATTGTTGCAGTAAAGTGAGAAAGATAATTACATCAATATTAAAACAGTTACTCCTACAAATAAGGATACAATTTGTAAGCGAGCATTATTTATCCAGGGCATAACGCTGGTAAGTGTTTTATCTATTCGAACCAATTTAAAAAATCGTAAGCTTCCAGCCTGCAGGTTTTTTTAAGAATCTTGAGACTCACGTATAGTAAATATTCTTGAGGTGAAATATTGAACAGACAATAAGTACAAACTTTCGCTACAGGTAACGTTAGTAAATCAATTAATGAGCTGAAGTCCACTAAAAATCTAAAAAAAATAGTATAAATAAAGCATACTTGAACAGATTGCAACTTGAGAATATAAGAATAATAAAATTCCACGTAATAATCCAAGAAAAAGCACCATCAACTATTTTATATGAGCTAGGAATAGGTAAAAAAGTCCATGGACCCGTTGTGTTATCTCGGAAAACGTAATTTGTATACCAAACAAAAATTATGCACCAGCATATATTGTGTAATACTACAGTAATTTGAAAAACTGGATACTCAGAAATGTTTGTAGCTCGTTTTGCAACAAATGAATTAATTCTTTTGAACGTTTCAGAATTAAATTTATGCGAATTTTCATGAAACAATGAATTTTCGGAAATTTCTTTTGAAGAGCAGCATTTAGAGTTATAAGGTTCTTTTGTAATTGAATTATAAATTTTAACATTTTTAGGAAGAAGATTTGATACATCTGCACTCATGGCCCTTGGAATTAATGTTTCAAATAAACTTCTTTCATGGGCAACTGTATTACATCGCTTTATTGTAAATATGTCAGTTGAATCAGTGCTTGTTATCAAAGGGACATTGTATACGTAAACTTTATTGATATTTAGGCTATTTTCAGGTTTTTTTTTGGTAAAAATGTTTGCTAGTAAATTTTGAATATTTGTTTTAACATTTGCTTCAAAATTCGAAACGTTCAAAATCATCCAGACAACAAAGAAGATCAATACATATATGACAAAAGCGGCAAAAAATGAATATACTTCTAATCCTTTATTCAGGAGAAACGTCTGATAAGCGCAACTACTCAGTAAGCTGATACTAATTAGACTTTTGATAACGAATTTAACAAGTTCGCATATACAAGCAAATCTCGTCATAAAAGGTTGCTTACAATAGTTTTCTGTAATTACATTATCGTGCACGTTAAAAGTAGAAATACATTTATCTACAGAATGCATTTTTTCTTGTTTTAAAATATAATTGAGTAAAACTATAAAAGAATAAAAAAATTCTTCAACTTTCGCATGTCTTATAAAATTACTGGTTATTGAAGAAACAACCGTTTATTATGAAATTGGCTAAAATGACGGTACTACGTATAGTCAAAGACATTTTTTTAAAATTATAAATTATTTTAAGTTTGCAGTCAATACACATATTACTTAAATAAGTTTAATCTTGTTCAATCAATTTTTTTTAAATATTGAGGCAACATAAATCATTGAAGGTAGCAGTCCTGTAAATTCGGTTAATTCTAAGGAATTTCTTTTTAAGTTATGTTATTTTGGAAGTTAAATAAATAATGACGTCTAATATAACTCCTTTTTCTTTGCAAGAAGTAGTTGCTGACAAAACTTCAAAAAATAGAACACTTTATGTAAAAAATTTAAATTCAAAGATTAAGTTGAATGGTAAGATTGAAATATGCGAACTTTGTTATATTTAATAATATAATTAATTGATAGTAAAGGCGCTTTAATAAATTATCTTAATAATCTTAACTTTTGTAGTTTTAAAAAAAGAACTTTTAGCAATTTTTGAAAACTTTGGAAAAGTTATTCAAATTGTTGCAATGAGCTCTTTTTGGCGGAGAGGTCAAGCTTGGATTATTTTTGCTGATCAAGAGTCAGCCGACAAAGCTTTAAATCAACTTCAAGGATTCCCTTACTCTGGGAAAAAAATGGTATTATTTTTTGTAGTATTATTCATTGATAATTAAGATTCAGAAAATAATTTGAAAATTTAATTTTTTTAGATAATTCAATATGCTAGAGAAAAGTCTGATATTGTTTTGAAAGAAGAAAACAATTACAAGCCTAGACCTCCAGGACCAAGAAAACCTAGAGCTATCATTGAGCGGGAAAAAAAACTGCAACAGCAACTTCAACAATTTCAGCAAATTATGATGCATTATCTTCAAACACAAAACATAGATATAGCAAATAAAGATAAAGACAAGTCACAAAATGCTTTACCTTTAAATTTGATACCTCCACAACTTGCCGCTGTGATGATGTCTCAATTAGCATCCGTCCAAAACGTCAAACCGAATGACGCCTCGGTTGTTACCACACAGCCTTTAGAATCCCAGAATAACTCGCAATTCCCTGAATTTGATCAACATGCTATTCATAATTCTATAATGTCGAAAGACGCTGTTGTGGCTGCTGCAACTGCCGCAGCTGCACAAGCTGCCGAAGCTGGTAAGTTATAGGACAAAGTCATGATTAAAATAGCTAAAAAACGAGAAGCTAATTTAAATTTATCAAGATTTGATTCACAAAACTTTCACAAAGGTAATTTTAATAGAATATAATGTAATCAATTGTATGCTTATGTTAAAAGGTTTTTGTTTTAGAAACAGGGGCACCCGCAAACTTGAAAGCTCCAGCAGTATTTTCAAATTTGCCTAATACATATCAAAACGTAGGAGCTGGGCAGATACCATCATTTCCTCCAACCAATCCTGTTAGCTTGCCTTTTCAACCTTCAGGTCCTATGGCTTATCAAGGAGGAATGCCTTTAAATGTTTTTCAAAAAGCACCTCCGCCTCCTCCATTAGGATTTAAGGGCGGACCTAGTCCAAATTTTAGTAATGGGCCTTCTATAACTGGCTTCCAGAATGTAGCTTCTTCATTTCAATCTGGTCATATGCCTGGTTTCCAGCAAAACCCAGTACTTGGGTTTCAGGCAGCGCCTCCTCCACCAGGCTTCCAGGGTTCTCCAGGTTTTCAAGGTTCTCCAGAATTTCAAGCACCTCCAGGGTTTCAAAATTCTCCAGAATTTCAGCCACCTCCAGGTTTTCAAACAAATTTGAATATGCAGAGTTTTAAAACGCCATCTATACATGTCCCTAATATTCAACGAACTCAACAGCACCCTTCTAATTTTGCTAGCCATTCAGCGGCTAGCAATTTCCCGGTGCCTCCTGTTAAAGCAGCCATGTTTGCTGGGAGTTCACCTTCATTTTGCCCACCTCAATCAGGTTACTCTTCTAACAACTCAAATTCAGCTACACCCAACTCAACAAATTCTACTTATAAAGAAGGTATTTTTTTCTTCAATTATCATATGTTTAAGGTTTTATGAACAACCACGGCTCTAATTTTTCAAATTTTACCCCTTCTACGGTATTATAACAGCTTAATGCAATAAATATGTAGTTTTCAAATGTTGGTTATTCCAATGTTCCTAATCACTTGGTGGAAAATTTTCATTCAGAACAGTCAAAAACTTCATTTGCTTCAACAAGTAAATCAATTTCACAAAACCCGACTACCTTACCGCTAGAGCTTTTAAATGTATAAAGAATTTAAAATATATTTTAATAGGCTAAGCCTTGCACGAGTCCAAATAAAACATTATTTGTTGAACAACTTCCTGAAGAGTGTGATTTAAGTATGTTGAAGATGGTATTCAAGCAATATCCTGGATGTGGTGAAATAAGACATATTCCATCTCAACGCGTAGCACTTGTTGACTATGAATCCATTCCTCAAGCAACTACTGCGATTAAATGTAAGTTTAACTCGTTTTAAAACAAGTATTTAGACTTGAATAATTTCCCTATACAAGAAAATTGTAGAATTCGTGTATCTTATGCTCAAGTTTAAATTTGTGTTTAGTGGATACAACAAAATTTTTCTTACTGCTCAATTTTTTAATTCAATTTCAACTAAAAAATTACATTTAGTAAACTATAAATATATTACAAGATATCTATTAATTGAAGACGGGTTTGTTCAATTATGGAAGTAGCTTCTTTGGATATTGGCCGATTGAGTTTAGTGCATCTTAAAAAAGTATTTTGACTGATAACAAAATTTAATTACAATAGGTTTTGTAATACATATACGTTTATAACCACATAGTTGATTATGTTATTCTCACCTATGGCGTTTATAAGTTTGACGTTTTAAGCATAAATTTGAGCGAAGATTTTGTGCAACCAGTTCTAATATATTTCTTGCAAATAAATCATGAATAGTGACAACCTAAAGAAAATTATTTATGGACATTATTACAGCATGACTTGCATCCAGTAAGTTTCCCAGAAATTTTAAAACCTAATGAATTTGAAATTATTATAAAAAATTACAAAAGAAAATTTTGGTAAATGGAGCGCAGCATTTCTAATAAATTTTCTGGGCAAGGTACAATGAACTTTAAGCCTATCGCATTGACAATTAGAATTGATCTATCATACCAGCTTAAAAAAATCTGGATTAACTCGATAAATAAAGAATTTGTTAGATTTATAGTCAGACATTTGACAAATTTAAATTGGTCAATTGATAGATTTGAAACTATCCAAGGCAAGAATTTTTTCGCATCATTAGATATTAAAAAAGACAATGCGTCTTCTGTACACATATTATGCATTATAGTATTATATATGCAAAGCTGTTGGGCATATAAGCACAAATTTCTTACATCAAATTGTAACTTTAAAAGATATTCCATGACATTTGTGTTTGGGCTTAAAATACCATAAGTAAATGCTTTAAATAAAGTAGTTTCTGAGCAAATTTTAATAAAAAATTACTTTACATACCAGTGACGTCACTATCGTTATTTTTATCGCAATTTTTGTCAACCGGTGCCATATTGTTATTTATTTGGAGACGATTTAGAGCTGATTTAATTTCATTAACGTTAGACTCTGGTAAAATTTTTTCAATTAAGTTTCTGGAAGAAAATCTGAATGAATTAGGTTGAGCGGCTGCTAAGTGACCCATCAAAATTTCTTTATCATCGAACAAGTGGATTGTATATATTTTTTCGTCACAGAGTAGAAGTAGAAATAAATTACCATTATGCTGCATTGGTGAAATAAATTTCGGTTTTGATTTCATCACATATTTTACTGTATTTGAAGTTACTAACACTTTTTCATTTAGCATTCCAGAAAATGAAATATTAGAGGTTATTTGACGTAAACATATGTCCATATCTAAAAAAAAATTAAAGTCAAGTATGCAAAATAAAATATCAGTTTTAATATTATTGGTAAAATTACTTGCACCATGTAATTTAGCTTCAGCCGCCAAGTTTGAGGATAGAGCAAACAACTCTGACTGGGAATGTAACTGTTCTTCACGGACTAAATTTAAACAATTTGTAATAGTGTGATTTTGAAATTTATAGAACTGGTAAGTATTACAGCTCCACTGAATTAAGAAATGCCATTGAGGTGTTAATTTTCTGTTCGGAGTAACAACTTGTACTGATTTGATTACGGAAGAATTTTTAAATACTTTCCTCAAGCTAATTGGATTTAATGTATTGTTTCCAAAAGAGTAAAATCCAATAATGTTTGGCGTTGTCCACGCACAAATTATCAAATAGTCATTTTCTTTGAAATACACTATATCCCAAAGATGACTTAAATTAGGAATAGATTTTAACAATAAAGTAGAACTATTTGTAGGTTTGAAAGAATGAGGTGATATCATTTGTAGTTTTAAACCATTTGAAGCTTTTAGACTTAAAACGCTTAACAAATCACATTCGGGTATGTATAAAGATGTAAGATATTGTTCATCATCTTTTAGCTAAGAAGAAAATATTTTTTAACCGTATTTATATACCTGAAAAGTTTGAGATATTTTAAATTTAAGGGAAGCGGAATACGATAATTTCATTGAAGGTTTTGCTTCCTGTGTACGATTCTTCTCTACATCGAAGTCTATCAATTGACATTTTGCGACAGCATTTGAAAGATCATTTTTATGATAAAATAAAATAAGAGATGAAGGAACTTTGCTGCCAATTTGCAATTTAGGATACTTCTAATAAGATAATGATATAAATATTTAAATAATTTACTTTTATATCAAGTTCTGAAGAAGTTTTGATTTGATGAACAATCAAACTTTTTATTGAGGTCGTTGAGCAATTTAAGATCAGTAATTTGTAATACTGGAGAATATTATTGAGTGTATTCTTTTCACATTTTACACAAGAAATAAAATCATCATGTATTAAAAAACAAAAATTATTAAAATTATTGTGCTCAACACGATTGATATTAGCGGTGTGCTTAATTAGAAGTTTTGCTTTCTGTAAGTTTATAGAGCACATTCAAAGAATTTCTGTTCATAACTGTCAAGCAGCTATTATTTTTTATATAAATTTTTGAACAATAAATAAATAAATAAATGTTTAATAAAACAATAAATTTGTCTTAAATGTTTTTAAATATTTAAGCTAAATTAAAACATGGCTATTACCATATAAATAAATTAAATTTTTAAAATTAGTGTACACATTCTTTTCCTGTGCAAGCATAGGTTACTGTATATTCAACCAAAGGAGATGCAAATACAGTTTGTGCGCAGGTTTTTCCTGTCATATAGAAATGTTCAGGGCAGACGATCTTGGGTTCAGAGTATCGTGCACATTTCTCTCCAAGATCTTTTGTATGTTCTGGGCAGAACCATTGTGGTGGAGCGTAATCAATATTTAAACATTCGCTTTCTTTGTTTGCTTCTAAATAACCTTCTGGACATTGAGCATATGCTGGTGCATAAACATCATGATATCCTCCTGGTTTTACTATAGGAGGAACAATAACATTTTTCTCGCATTCTTTTCCCGTGAATATTCCGTCTTTTGGACAGCTGGGGCGAGCTTCTTCAGTTATAACACGTTTGCACGTTTCTTGCACTACATATTCTTCAACGGTAGGAGATTCTACAGAAAGGTGATACATGTGGGATTCTTTGCCGGAATGACGTAATTGAGTCTCTCCTTTAGTGTATGAGTGATTTTCACTAGGTTTACGAGCTGGGGTACAGTCGAATTTGACTTCATGCTGACAGTACTTGCCAATTTTTTGATATTCAGATGGGCATTTGTATATTGGACTTTCAGTTACGACTTTCACGCATAAATCACCCTTCAATAGTGTTCCTATAGGACATTCATGAACTTCAGGTAAAGCCATTTTTTTGACACATTTGTCTTTTCCCTGTAAAATAAAATTGTCAGGACAGACAAATTCTTGGTGCACTTTACTAATTTTGATGCAACCTTCCTCTTTTGCTTCATATCCGTAAGGACATTCAGATTTTTTACCAATATATTCAACACACTTTTTGTCAAGTTTAATTGTACCATGTGGACATATTGAACTAGGTGGAACGACAACTGTTTTGGCGCATCGTTTTCCAATCATATCGAAACCAGCGGGACAGTGCTTTTTATAATCAGATTCATCAATAACCTTGGCTTTGCCATAAGTTTCTTCATGCGTTTCAGGTGGGAGTGCCCAAACACCACACATGATGACAGATACTAAAAATAATTTTGCTGAAGTTAACATTGTAGCAAGATTTGAAATTATGTTGAATGATGAACACAGATACAACTTCTACTGGATAGAAGCGTATTAAAAACTTCGAGTTTTCAAAAGTAAATTATTCGAAAAAGCTGTATTTTTCTTCTGAAATAGACATCACAATTTGTATAATTCGTCATAAAGCACACAACTATAAATCTCAAATTTTGTCAATGTTAAATTTTTTTTTTAAGATTAGCTTTATAAAAAAAATCAATCATTGTAATTTTCAGAAACTACGCTCGAAAAAAAGTTTAATTAAATTGTCAAAATAGCAACTTAAGTAAAAATTGAAGCATCATCATAATTAAAAATATAATTCACAACGTTGTTTTCTTCCATCGTGCCATCCAATAATTCTTGATTAACTGAACACTCTGACTGAAATTTCGGACTAAAAAAATTTAAATCACTTTGTGTCTAAAGAAAGACATATATTTATTCATTTTACTTAAAGTTATTATTACGTTAAAACAAGGATGTCTTAAAGCTAAACAACTGGCAAAAGAATCTAAATAGGAATCATTGAACAGCACTTCAATTTCTAGCGAATTTTCAATTTCGGATGATGATTCATCTTTAAAAAGTGAAGCTTCCCAAGCAGCAGCATCCATAAATAACAAGTGTACCTGTTACTATCATTATATCAATGATATACATTAAAAATAGAATTAAAATTTGAGAATTAGTTGGGTAATCGGCTGTGTAAAAGTTATCACAAAAATTGTTTTGTTGCTAAAATATAATGCATTTTTCAATATTTAAATTAATTTGATATGATTTAGTATTTAAATCTATTGACTATAAAATTTACATAAATAAAAACAGATGATTGTTTTCCAATCACAAAGACGTATTACAGGACATGTAATGATCAAGTTCTCTATCCAAGAGATTAGGATTATTAACAAAGACATAGAATACTGTTTTCATTTTATTGATGTACTTTTCCAAAATTGTTTCCTGTATTCAAATAATTCAATTAAGAAATAATTTACAGGAACCATTGTACTTCATGATTTATTTGAAGTAAAATCAAATATTCTTTTTGTTATCTACCAGCTTTAAATATAACACTTAATATATAATTCATTGATTTTTAATAGTATATAGTATTTTTACTTTATCAGACTTATTTAAAGCAATTAAATTGAAATCTTCTTCCATTTGGGACCTTAAATAGGGCTGTAAATTAACAAAGTTGAATAGTTTATATTGATTACTTTAGTTAAATCTAACCAATTTTCTGCGTAAGCCTGAAATCCCATTATTAACGCTAATCCCAAATTTGTTGGAATAAATTTTCCTTTTATGACTTCAATGTAATTGCGATCTTGTATTGTTTTTATATGTTCTTGCATGGTAGCATCTGTGCCAATTTTGTTCTAGTATTTTTTAATATTAAATACCCTTACTATGTCCATCAATTTCAGTAAATTACTCTCACTCAACAGAGGTAATGGTTTAGTTGACATTTCATGCAAATATAACTGAAGATTTCTTATTTGAAAACTCGAAAAAAGAATTTCATTTCGTGGTACCCTTTCAATTAGCTTTAATTACAGCATTTACCACTTTTGATAAGGATATATTTCTAAGAAATTCGGTTGATTTAAACAAAGTGCTTTTTCATTAAAGCCCTCGTTGTAAATTTCGATACGTAAGCTAATTTCTGTTCCCTTAGCGCTTTTTGATAAAGAAGCAAAAAATGCTCGGCTTATTAACTCATATATAAGCCATTCTTTTTTATTAACAAAATCTTGACTATTAGAGCATAAATATTATCAGTACTACAATAAACAGGATTTCACTGGGTGTATAGGAGGGTGAGCATTGTCGTTGTTTTTGCCTTGTCTTATTTCAATAGGATTTAATAATAATCTTTTTATATAATCACCCCAAATAGGATGCTCTTTATGTAAAGTTAACTGAAAAAAAATATCATAAGTTGTAAGTTATGATAGAAAATTGTTTTTTTAGAATAGAAAGTACCATTTTTCGTGCATACAACAGATCAGTTAAAACATCTGTCTCTGTGCGCGGATATGATATATATCCTTTTTGGTATAGATGCTCTGATATTTTCATACATTCTTTAGATCCAATATTCAATTTTTGAGAAGCTAGTATCATCAGACGAACAGTAGCTAATAATTAGGTCAAACAATTCTGTTTACTCAATAGGAAAGGAGGTTCTTTTATAATATCTTTTGGAGAACCCTTTTTCATAGATATTCTATACTTTCTTACTAATTTTATATTATACGTAAAATTATCTCTTATAATTTCTTGAAATGCTTGAACGACAATTCTATGAATGCATGTCATATTGCGACATGTACTTATCAAAAAGATAGTCACGATCCCATGATAAAACAATCTTTTCTTCTTTCATTGATTGATTCACAACATGAAGTATCAATTTTAGAGTCCAACATTTCTCTGTTTTAAAATTCTTATTCGCAATAAATCTACATAAAAATTTAGACAGTGATAGCTAGTTTATAGATGATGAAATTATTGAAGTATGACGATTTAATTTACATAAGTTAAACTACTATTATTCCTTAATATATACCTTTCTACAACAAAGCCTAATGTAGGAAACTGACAGGGTCCAAAACTGAGTTTGTCATTATGTTTTCAATTATTTTACCTAATAACATTTTTAGAATATTTATTCTTATACTTCAGAGTTAAAAACCGTGTGAATGCTGCCCCTATACGAAGATCTAATTCTTGACGGCAGTCAGCAGCCTAAACCATAAAAACTTATGATTAAACTACTGATGCAACATATATGTTCGGTTCAGACAAATGAGTCCAAGCATTGATAATATCATTATCGGATAAAGCAGAAAACCGAGCACGATGTATAGATATTTTTGGATTCGTTTCAGTACAAATTTTAATGACTTCATATGCAATATTTTCACCTTCACGATCGCAGTCTAACCATAACACCAATACGCTTGTTCTACATTTTTTATACTTATAATCTTTTCATACCTCAAAGCGTATGACCGTAAAGTTTTACAGATGTTCAAACTTTCTTTTTTGATAGTTTTTGTTAAGCGAACTGGTAGAATAAATTTAATCAGAAATAAATACTGACTACTAAATAACTGTTCACATGTAGACAACTCCCATTTATTCAAATCTGAATGAACTTCTAATTCTAATATATGACTAAAAATAAACAATTAATAGAGTCAAAATCGTTTTATATTTCTAAAAAAAAAATTTATTCAGTCAAATGATACAATTTAATATGTATACATATGTATATATAAATAAGCTTATCTAAATACGCTTATATAAATATGCTTTTATATATATGATTTATAAAGGAATTGTATAAAATGAAAAATATGCATATGAGTCCGTTTATATGTAAAATGTTTACAGACCCGCTAACTGATGT
>JAQIFP010000024.1:15057-29033 GCA_030141585.1 Ophryocystis elektroscirrha
GCTTATCTAAATACGCTTATATAAATATGCTTTTATATATATGATTTATAAAGGAATTGTATAAAATGAAAAATATGCATATGAGTCCGTTTATATGTAAAATGTTTACAGACCCGCTAACTGATGTCACGAACATTTCACATGGCAATAAACCATATTCCGATTGAAATTGTGTAACAGGATTATATTTTGAATACGAATGAACCTAAAATCATTATTTAGGACTTTACTAAAACTTAGTTCATATTTCAAGTAGGGTTATGTAAATGATGTATAGGTGTTAAAACTACATGTTTGCTGATAAGTATGTTGTATAAATTCATTTATTTCATATTTATTCAGTTTACTTGAGAAACACTGTTAGTATTTTTATAATTTGATAATGCAGTTGTGATTTGGCGAGCTACAGATGGTTTTTCAGCAACATTTAAAATATATAACATATTTTTATCATGAAATGGTGCGACAGAAAAAAAATAAGAATTTCGAATATTTGAATTAAATTTTAGAGAGCGTTTTTTAATTTGCGACGATCCTGTCGAGATGTGGCAACAAATCCACTTTTAATTGTAGTAACGGATCTAGAGGCTTCACAAGCTGAACATGTTATATTGTACAGGCGAGTGCTGCTATCACGCTCTAAATTTGTATTTGGAGATTTGCACATAAAACAAGTAACGTATTCGGCTAGAAAAACAGTTTGATTTTAGATGAAAACTTACTGATATATTTTCTTAATAAAGATTCAATATGTTTAGAATTAAACTTGCCTTTTAATGTTAGCTGCCCATCACCACCTATTGAACCTTCTGTACCGAGCTCAGATAGCACAAATTGCAAGACATGGTCTGAAGGTCTTCTCATTCTGAAAAAAAAACCCAATAATTATAAATTGTAAAATAGTGCAAAGTGTAATCATATCTAAATACAAAGACTTTTATAATTATCATTCTATGTGCTTGTATTCACTATTAGGCCATTATGTTACGTATATTTATTATTTTACGAATAAATAAATCCTTTTTAAAGTAGTTTAACAATAATAACTATAAATTCAATTTTATTCACTGAATCATACATTAATTATTAATTGTTTAACTTAAATTGATAAAAATTACATAATTTTGGTAATAATAAATATGATCGAGTCAAGTTATAATAAATTTGAGAAATAAATTTTTTCTTACATTGAACATATAACTTTAAAGTTAGTCCACGCTATTTTTTTTGAACCGACTCTAGCTAATTGGGGGGGTACTATTTTATATTTTTTAGATATTTGGAGATCGGGATTATTTGTATTTATGTAGCTTTGTATTCTATCTAACAACTAAGAAAACAAAATGAGATATAATGATAGATCACTTCTTCATAAGTGTGTCGATTTCCTGGTATAAACGTTATAGCTTCAACTTTTGTTTCATCCTTTGCAGACTTTTGTTCAGAAACGGGTTTTTTTTTTTTTTTCAATAAAGAGGCATCAAATCGTAATTGCTACAAATTATTTAATTAATATAAACATTACTTCATCTTTTTCAACTTCTAGAGATTCAAAGTTATCAGAAAAGTCAACTTTTTTGCTATATTTTTGATCTGATTGCTCGCTTGCAGAGTTTTCCAAATTTTTAAGAGCCATATCAGTTGAACCTACTAATTAGGAAAACGCAGCTTTTAATCAAATTATTTCTATAGCCATTTAATAATCATTTAAATAGGCTAAAAGTATTTTATTATGATATAAATTATAATTTTTAATTATTACATTTTAAATAAAAAATCCTTCAATATGCTTCGTAGGATGTAATAAATTTATGTTAATATTTCCTATTGCAAAATGCGCATTATCTTAGAAAGTCTTAGAATATAATTGTGACAAAAAATAATCTGTAGATGTAAATAGTTGTAAAAAATAATTAAATACCTGTAATCAGGAAAAAAGACATGTTTAAGTATAATAAATTAATATAAGAAAAACAAATGACTGTAAAATCTCAGGAGTGCGCTTACTTAAAACAAATAAAACATATAGTTAATTCTAGTGAACCTAATTATGATGAAGAGTATGCTACAGATTGTGATGAAGCAGAGCAATTATGGAAATCTGAAATCATTGAATTATTCAAAATAATGAAAAATGTATTTTTCTTTGTATACTTTAATTAATAGTTTTAGGTAACAAGTAAGAGTAAAGTCAACATAGAAAAATCTAGTTTAACCAAGCAATTACAAAATTTCTCGGATGAAGAAGCTACGGATTTTTTTACGAATAAAAACGTAGAAATTTCTTGTTTCAGTATTGATCAAGTAATATTATTATTTACAATATATATAAACAGGTTGCCATAAGTAAAATGATTGAATGGATATCAATAATATTTAAAGAACGCAACAAACAATTATATGCGTATTATTTAAACTGTAATCGTATTCTCCACACATATGATAATCAAAAAAAACAAAATCAAATAGTTATATCGGACGATAATATATTAAAAAATGAAACCCAGGAAAAAAATAGATGCCTTTGTAATTGGGCGTTAGGAGCTCTTTTACATTTAGATAAAATAGTTGCTATGCTTGAAGATGTTGCTTATTCATTACAGGTTATAAGAAGATGCTGCCGTTGGAGACGCTTAACATATAAATATTGTGATAGTCAATTTGTAATACATGAACATAAATGTATCGAGTGTATTATTGAAAATTATTTTGAACAACGTTAATAAATACTTAAATTATAGATTTAAGAGTTTTATTTAATTTACTGATCTCTATGTTCATTAGATAAAGCAAAAATATTCATTCTAAAATTTATAACTTTTAACTAAAAAAAATAGTCCTATTATAATATTAAGTGGTTTTAAAGAATAACTTAATTTCTTATTAGGTTGTCAATTAATTATTCTGGTGGAAGTTTTGACTTAATAGATACTGTTAAATAATACAGACTTTTAAAATCCTTATCAATTTTCGATACTAAAAAAATGCTAATTTCTTTTGAGTATGTCAGATGATATAGTTCAAAATGATACTTTCCGGAACTCTATTAGATCGGTATATACATAATCCATGTCTTCAAAATTATTTAAGACATCATTTGTTTATTATATGTGTTAGACAGTAATAATAGGTGTGTATGTACCTGAAATAAATTACACATACAACAACTTAATTAGATATTAATTACTTTAATTATCACAATTGACTATATTAGTAATTTTGAGTCAAATTGATATACGAATACATAAATAAAAATTATGCATATATGTGTATATATAATAGCTCCCGTTATGATTTAAATAAATAATTTAACTAAATAGTTTTGCTAGTAATAATTATAAGTATTTTGTTTTAGAGATTTTCCAATAATTTTCCAAAACAATCAATTGTAAGTTCATTTGTGGAAAAATCGAATAAAAAGTTTAATCATAAGAATCCAAACGCGACGTTCAACGATATCAATGAAATAAAAAACTGTACATGCCATCCAATCATGACAGATTTCCATGTTAATGTGCTTGATCCGAACATGCATTCATGGAATTGTCAATATTCTAGATCGCAATATGCTCAGAAAACATGTCTAATACCTTCTAGAAGGCAATCAGTAAACCCTGTGTTTAAATCGTATAAAGATTTAGTCTTAATGAACCGAACAGACATTGAATTGCTTTCTAAGTCCCTTAATTTTTTTCTCTATAGTAATCAACTATGTTTACCAAATCAAACCGCCGTCTCAAGATTTAATCAAACTCTTAATCGTATGCGAACTTCAACAGTTTCTTCGAGAGCTAAGCAGATCAATAAGCTACAAAATACATACATGGAAAAAAAAAAATATGCTGACGCTAGCAATGAAGAAATTATTAAGAGTCTCAAAAACCTAGAAAAACATATATATGATTTATCTTTAGATATTAAAGAAATTCCCGTCCTTATTCATAAAAGTAAGTTTATGGAAATAAATTAGATCGAAATTATTTTTAGTTTTTATATACAAATCAATAACAAGGCATAATAGTGATATGTCATATGTATAAGATTCAGTAAAGCAAAAAACGTATTTTTGAAGTTTTGTACTAAAATCTTACTATTTTTATTAATAGTATTATTATATGGGTTTTTGGACTATTTTTTTCTTATTATTTTAGGACAAAACTTACGTGCAATATCACATACAAATTCTGATTATGTAAATATATCTGTTGCAGTACCAAAGCAACATAAAGAAATTACTGAGGAAATTCTCAAGTCACACAATAAAGGTAAAAAAAAAAACGAAAAATGCTAATTTCGTAAAGTTTTTATGTGTTTAAAATGTTTATTAAAATCAATAGTTTTTACACATGTTTCAGATATTGGAGAAAATGAACTTATTTTTGAAAAAACTCCAGAAATTAATGAACGGAAAAATAATAATAAACCATCAGAGAGCTCTATAAAGAGTCTTGGTCCTAGTGCTAATAAGAAAAGCGAAGAAAATATCTTACTTCAAAAAAGTAGCAAGGTTCATAACTCAAGTCAATTGAAAGAAGCTAGTGAGTCTGACAGTTCCAAGAGCTCTGAAAAAAACAACGGAGGTCAAGAATTTAGCAAATTCCAAGAAAGCAGCGATAGCGATGACAGAATAAATAAGAATGTTCGCTCAACAGTAATTGATGATTCCATGAAAAAAATAGAAGAATTTGAACCCAAAAAAGAATCAAATGATAGAATTATTAATAAAGAAGAACCGTGTAATACAAGTACTCTTGAAGAAGGAGTAAAAATGCTATTAATAAGCAAACCTATTGAAAACACAACCGATTCTAGTTCAGATCAATTAAAATCAATTAATTTTGAAAATAATAATCAGTAAGAAAACGATTATTGACGAATACTTCAGATCTCAAATATTAAATGCTGTTTTGTCACTAAAAGCACACGAAAAAAATGAAAAAAATCAATACTTGTTAAATTTATGCGCTGAAAAAGACAGCGAAATCAATGACCTAAAAAACAAAGTATTCCAATTGGCTATGGAACAAAAATTATTACTAGAGACAAAAGATGCACTGAATAATCAACAAATAAAATATTTGGAGCTAGAACTAGAAATGACTCGGAAAAACTGTGAAAATCAAATAAATGTATCAAATAAAACGTTAAATGATACAATATCAAAAAATGATATTTTATTCTCACAATTAAGAGAATCACAGCAAACAGAAAAAGACCTCCAAATCGAGCTAGCAAATACTAAAATTATTCTAGACAATACAAATAAAATGTTATCTGATTATTCTCCGGAATCAAGAAAGCAATTCTTAGATTGTATCGCAAAATCTACAATTCATACAAACGAGCAAATAAATCAGCTGTTTGAGCAAATTAATATACTACATCTCAAAAAAACTGAAGCTGAAAACACTCGAAATCTTATAGCTATGAAACTGGAGGACGCTAAAAATCAAATATACAATTTGGAATCAGCTTTAAAAAAAGTTGAAGACGACTATGCTCATTTTTATAATGTTTTACAACAGGAAAGACTCACTCATTTACAAAGAGAAAAAATCTATAAAGAAACCGAGTTGCGTAATAATTTTTTAAATAAATGCTTGGCTGAGTACGAAAGTACCATAAAATTGAAAAACGATAAAATATCAGAAATTACTCAAAATAGGTTTCAATTTAAAAATGCTTTCGAGCTGATGACGGAAAAACACGTTCTATTAAAACGAAAAAATGAAGCCCTTCAAGAATCAATTAAGGAAATGCTTAGATTACAACAAACATTGAAGAAAGAGAAAAACGATATTCAAATAAATTTGGAAGAAGAAAAAAAGAAAAATGAAATTATTAAAAATGATAATAAAAATTTAAAACATAGATTAGATTTAGCTGATGTTATATTAATTCGCCGTTCTGCTGAGTTAAAAGAGCTATCTAATCGATTTGAGCAAAAAAGTAAACAGATTGATTCATTACTAAAAACTATTCAGCAGTTGAAAGAAATATCTAATTTAGACAAAAACACCCTTTTTGAAAACATGTCTGAAAATACTTCATAATTTTTTTTTAAATTTCAATAAGTCTTTATATTTATTTAATGAACCTTATAAGAGCATTACATGTTACTATATATAAAGTTCCGATTTTTGCTTTGAATATTTAGATTTATGCAATATTTGTCATAAATTTTTAATCAATTAATAATATAAATTTTAAGGTAGTGGGGATATCTTAATATATATAAATAGGTGTATATATATACAAATTAAATTATGGATCGCATGTATAGGCCGAGAAGTGATTCAGGGATACAAACCAAAAAATATGATATTGGTGTATATGATTATTATTCTAAAAGGCTTGATGCGCTAGAAAAAAAATTTGATCAATTCTTGCATAATTTTGAACATGTTTATAGCTTAGATAGAAAAAATATAAACGATGAAACGTTAAGAATGGATAGTTTTGAAAGGAAAAGAGGGGAGGTAAAATTATCTAAAGAAAAAATATAATTATGTTTATTGAAGTCCTTAGAAAAACGACTCCATGCATTAGAATCTCAATTTCGAGCAAAAGATGAATTAATTCATAAATTAGAACAACAGCTTAAATACGCAACTAACACAGAAATTAATAGTTCAGAACCTTTATTAAATGTGAGCAATTCCGCTAGACATTTTTCTTTTTTTTCTCCCGATGTTCCTGAAGTAATACATGTACTGACTAATGTTACTTTTAGAAAATGCCTTTAACAAGTTGCAAAGCAGTTGATTGTTTAGGTAAAATTTCAACTTTTAAATCAATCAATTATTATTACATTTGAAATAGTTAATTAGTTGATACATATGCACGCAAATGTTCAGTACTTTGTACACATAAATTTTGGTAATATTTATCAAATGTAATTAATAAAAAATTGTGTGTACTTGCACTCAGTAAAAATATATAAATGTTACATAAGATAAATTTAAATTTGAGATGGTTTTAATTAATAATTAATAAATATAGCATTACTGAGAGTCAACTATTACTTATTGATGAATAAAAATAATATTATTTACGCAGCATTAATAATAATATACCACTATTAGAAACTGTACAAGAAGACTCCATAGATGGAGACATTACAAGAATAAAAGAAGAATTTAATGAATCATTGCAAGATGTTATAAATAGAAATGTTAAAATAGCCGTACGGCAAATATTAAAACAGTTCAAAGAAAATAAAATAAAGGGAAACAATGCTAAATTTATTAACGAAAAACAAACATTTATATTTCCGAATCAAGCATCGTATACTGTGTACCCTTCCAAAAAATAAACTTCTTATTGTTTTCTGTTATTTATATGCTGACATATTTTTGATATAAATACTTATCAAAATGTATTATATGGATATATATATAACGCGACAAGAATACATTTTTTTGAATTTAGTTTAAGCTATTTGAGAATCAAAAAACGGACTGAATAAGTCAAAATTATTGCACATGAATAATCAAGAAACAGTTTGTTTAAAGCTATGTCTTCATATGTAGCTATTTGTAATCGAAATATTATAGTAAACATTATTCCACAGAGACTGCAGTAAAATTGAGTTAATAATGTTTGCAAACTGACAATATGTGGTTTAAAGTATATTAGCTGTGTAATAAAGATTATAAACTGGACAATTAAAACGATATCCAAGTATTTTATTTCTTTTGTAGAGTGAAGTACATAATATTCTCTTAATTTTTTATATATAGATTTGTTCTCTGATTCTGTATTATTAACATTCTGCGGTGTATTGCTTATCTCTGTCAAAGCATTCTTCAATTTAAAAAATTTAGATTTCTTAATTGATTTTTTCATATTTTGATCAGACCTGAAATTATTTAATGAAATTTTTCTCTACTGTAGCGACTATAAATTACATTTATTTGTTTAAAATAAATATCTTTACTTGTAGTTTGAAAAAAATAATTATTTTATTGTCCCAGTAAATCGTAGTCATCTACTTCATCACGGAATTCTTTTATTTTTCTAGTAATAGATGAAATAGTTTAAAAATATACCTTTTTATTGATGATCCTTCTGCCCATGTTATGTGATCTTCCATTTCTTTTGAAATAAGAATAGCTGGACTAGTTACAATTTTAGGGCCAATCCTTATATCTATTCATTTAGAGCATAAGTCATGCATTTTAATACTAATTATATTATGAATCATATTTTATCAAAAAATAAATAATATTACTAATGTCTATTGATGGGGAGCTTATTTATATATATTTAGTGTTGTCAGCATTGGTAGAAATATATTCAAAATGCAGCGTAAATATTTATTTTAAACATTTATCTTACGTCCATGCTTAACAATTGATATTGCGTATTGAAGGTTTTCAGCAAAGTGTAAGCGTGTTATAACAGTTGTTAATCTTCTTCGGAAAAAAGTAGATGCTGCAAGATTTTCCAGCTCAGCTAATCCAGCATGTGGTGCAACAACACCCATTAAGGCACTGCAAATAGCTAAAATAAACAAAAAAAGTACAGTTTTCTGACTAATTGCTCTGTCATGAATAGTCTATCTTTATCAGTTTCGGGCATTTCGCGTAAAAGGGACACAAGACGTCTAATATGACCACATAATCTATTATATTTTGCATATTCTTCGCGATCTTCAATACCGTATCTTCGTAAAATTTTAACTTCTCTACTGTTTTGATCACGTTTCCAGTCGAAAAAATTGACTTTTTTCAATAATTTACGCTCATGATATTTAAGCGTACGCATTTTACTGATTTATCAGTCATACATTATATATTTAAAGTTAATCTATATAAATATACTATTCTCGAAAATAATTATAAAGGACCTTCAAATATTTGTTTTAAAGAGTTTTGAGTATCAATAGCTATTAAAGGATAATCTGTTGTTGATTTTTTTTTGGCTGAGTTTCTGGAATTTTCTATCATATTGACGATTGAGTCTGGAACCATTTTTTTTGTTGTTTCCTATATATATTCTAGTTACATAAATAATTACTTTCACAAAGTACAAGTTCGTTGGAGCTTTTTCTTCTTTTAGAGAGTTTACAGATTCAACTGTATTTGTTTGGGATGTAGGTAACTTTTTAGTGTCTTCTGAAACAGACATAATTGGCTTAGGATTGTGTTTTTGTTCCTCAATAAATTCTCTTAACTATAATTGTAATAAAGTTTGACTTTATTGTACTCTTTCAATAAATTCATACAATCCGTTTGACCATATATCCCTATCTCTTTCTACACGTCTAAGAAATAAGTCCTGTGGCCCTATCAATCACATAGGTATATAAAAAATTTAATTTGAAATAAATTAATTAAAAAAATTCAAATTAATGAATTAATTATTGAAATTCAGACAAAATTAAAATTATAATAAAAAACATCTTTTAAATACAATATTTCGGAAAACAACTATATATTATATTATATTATATTATATAGTTGAGTAAACTGTATTCTTATATATTTACATTTATTTCAATTTAGATGAAACTATTGAGTGCGTAATCAGTACAGTTTTCAATTGATTATTATTTGCTTACCATTTACAGTGTGGTATTTTACGTAAAACTGCTGGCGGTTATGTGAGTCTGGAAGTATTAAACTTATTGATAGTAAACTAATTTTTCCAATTGGTTGTGAACCTATAAAATAAATAATATTTACTTTCATACCATCCGTCATGTCATTCTTAGAAGCCCAATAGCACCAGAACCATTTACCTATTAGTAGTAATATTATCGTAGTTTTTGCTATGAAATCATTTTAATTGTCATAAAATTTATTGTACATATATTAGTAATAAAAAAAACTGTAATAATTACTCTTTATCAATATACAGATACACATTAATATTAATGATTTTTGCTTATTAAAAATAATGTGAATTGCTTTAATGTTATTTATTTACCCCGTTTTTCTATAGCTTTAAAATAATAAGTAATCCAGCCTTTAAATTTCATCAACTGTAATGGACCTTCCAATACACCAGAAAGGAATGTCAATTTTTCTTGATCGGTCATATCATCATAAGACTAGAAATCTTTTATTAATTACAGCAATTACTTTAGTAAAGGTTTCCCCTTTACTTGCAGCTTTGCGAGCTGCATTAATTATTGCCTGTCTCACTAAAGGTGAGTCATTGTCATCAATAATTGTTTCCACTAAACATTAAAGTATTTCTTCAGTGATATATATTACTTCTATGAAAAGATACACATATTTTGACGGTATTCTTGTTATCTTTCTTTAATATGTACCTTAAGAACTACCTTTCATAAGAAAAATTACCACTCATACTGTGGATAGTCTCTTTCAATGATATCTTTCATTATATCTAAATTTATATCTCCTAAAAAAATGCTTTTAATTGTTCCCTGTTTTCACAGTATAACTAGCACTGAAGTATTACTTGACGATATAACGCAATCCGTAAAATATTATCCATTTGTCTTCATACATACATGTATGTGAATATCATTACCGAACTGTAATCTTCAATGTTTCATAAATTTGCACTTGTTTTTTGTTGTCAACAGAGCATTCTGTTCATTTCGATCAACATATGGTCAACGTAAATAATTACTTTATTTTACATAAATATATTGGTAAATTTTTGACATTTTACAAAATTAAACAAATTATTTTTGTTAACAAAAAATACATTTTTTAATTTAATTGAGTAAATTAAATACATTTCAATAAATTTATTCAAATTTTAGTATAACTTGGTATATTTGATTTATATTAAAGAAAGTCTACCTTACTTTGAGTTTGTGCTTCAAATCTACCACACTCCACATAACAATATACATCCGAACCGGTACTAACGTTTTTGGCCTCATGAACTTCAATGACTAATAAAAATGTTGGATGCTTATGGCATCCACCACGTAAAAAACAGCATCCAATAAATGCAAATTCAGTTGGATGAGGAATTTTTCTTCGCAATGCATACAGTGTGGTAGCTCCAGCAGCACACATTGCCGCTCCCCCAGTTGCTAGTGTAAGCACGCTTGGACCTCCTAGAAGTAACCGTGTAACAAACATAAAAAAAAAAAAAAATATGTTTGGTTTTCTGATGCACGTTTCTTTGAATTATTGAATTTTCTGACTACATATATAACTCTTTCGTTAAAACAAATATAAAAATTAGATTAATTAAGAAAAAAATAAATGAAGTCAGCCATAAAGTTTTAAGATTTTTATACTAAAAATTATGCAGTATGACAATATATTAATAAATTTGTTTAATTCATTATAATTCAAACGTGTCAAAAAATTTATAAAAATATTTAATAAGGTTTCTCGTCTGGTAGAAAATCAGACTAATTTTTAAATAGCTTAATGACCAGAATGTTTTTAATAAAAAATAATTATTAATTTATCTGAAATTATACAAGATTTTATAATCATTAATAAAATTAAGTTAATTTTGAACTTTTTTTTTTTTTTTTTATTTAATATAAATAGTAAAATATTTGAGTTTTTTGAAAAACTATTCACAATCTGTAAAAGATATATTATAAACTATTTTTGAGATAATATTAGCAAAATTTAATTTTTGGTATAATGTATTCTTGAATTAAAGCTTTCCTGATAGTATAGTAATAATTTGTAAATTGTTGATATAAGTTGTTTACGCTCAATAATATAACGGTTGAAAGTTTTAATAACTAAAATGCTGGTTTCTAAGCGAATAATGAGGGAGATACAAAGTTTAGCTATGGAATCACGTAAAACCATTAAAAACTTGTATAATTTCTTTAGCACCTGATATTAAAGCTACTCCTCATCGTGATAATTACCGATATTTTGAAATAAAAATGGCTGGGCCCGAAGGAACACCTTACGAGGATGGTGTATTTGACCTTGAATTATTTCTTCCTGTTCAATATCCTATGGAGCCTCCAAAAGTTAGGTTTCTAAACAAGATTTTTCATCCAAATATTGTAAGTCATTACAAAATTCAATAATTTATGCAGTTTAGTAGTACATAATGAAATTTTATCGGCTGAAGCCATAAGTTTATAAGTAAACTGTTATAAAAATAAACATATGTATATTTTGCAGTTATAGAAAAAAAAAAAAATATTAGCGATCTATAAATAAATATATATATATATATATTTATTTATTATGACAAACAGATAAATCTATTATTTATATACACATAAGATATATATGCACATTTATACATTTTTTTAAAAGAAAATTTTGAGTCATAAATAATTATAATTTGAATATAATTATCTGTATTCATATAGCTATTAAATAGTTTAATAAATGGCTATGTGTATGTGTGTGTGAATGAATGTAATTTTTGTAATGATTATAGTAAATATTTGTTTATTATTTAATACTTTCTATTAAGGATTCTCTTGGTCGCATTTGTCTTGATATCTTGAAAGAGAATTGGAGCCCTGCGTTACAGATTCGTACTGTAATTTTATCCATTCAAGCACTTCTGGCTGCTCCCGAACCAAGTGATCCATTAGTTCCCAAAATAGCCCATCTGTATACAAATAATCGAAAATTATTTGAAAAAACAGCTCGTGAGTGGACGAAAATGTACGTACCGCCAAAAGAACAATAATTTGTATTTGTAAACGTATTTATTCACACAATTGACTGTAATTTTTTCTTATAATTACGATATGAGAAACAAGTTATTGTATCTAACCCAAATATAGCGAAGTGTGATTAATACATGCGATTTTCTTAAATATGTAGATTTTATAAATTTAAAAGTCTTTTTGAGTTTTGCAATAAATTAATAAAACCTTGAAGATATATATTTTAATTTTAAAAAGATTTTTTTTTAAGACAATTGTCTCATAAACTTATTTACTTATGTTTTTTTTTTTTAATAGTGTTGTGTGGTTTCTCTCCTGTTTTTTGGTTTTGTTTTTTATTGAATGAAGTTTTTACGTAGCTAAATTTTTATTTGCACTGTTAAAATTGTTTATTTTTTTTTAAATACTCGTTAAATCATTGAAAATATAGCTAAAGTGCATAAAAAAAAAAGTTTGATTGACCGTTAAAAATGTGCAGTGGTTAATTTAAACAAAATAAATTATTTTTTTTTTTTTCTTACAAGTAATAAAGAAAAAAGATTAAGAAAATAAGATATTTACACAAAGAAGCTACCAAATACACCTGGTATAAACAGCTGACAAATAATTCAAATGATATAATTAAATACCAGAATGAGTGGTGCTACCATAGAAACACCAAGTTATCCAGAAAATAGTTTATTTCCCGGATTTATTGCATCAGAATTTGATGAAAAAAAAGCAGTTTTAAAAAAATTTTTTAATTCAACAAATCTTACAGATATTAAACTTAAAATATTTAAACCCCCAGATGATGATCGATTTTCTGTTGATTCTTTTGTTATTGACTTCCAGTCTATGTCTTCCTCTTTATCAAAAAATGCATGTAAACATAAAAAGCTCAATTTCCCTGGTACCCCCCCAGGGTTACCGCCCTCTTCAAAATCATTGAAAAGTCTATTTCCTGGAAAACCTCCTGGCCGTTGCCCTCCTTCAAAAGTTAAATTGGTTTCTAATATATGTAAAACGTCCATTGACAACGTCCCAAAACCCCCCTCAGGAGTCAAAGGAAAACAAGTATCATGGAAAAGTATTCCTGTATCTAAAATCAGCGGATCTATTTGGGCTTCATTTTCTGAAAACGAATCTGAGATGTACCCGTTAAAAAAATGTGGACCTGATTTTATGGTAATACAAGAATATATGCAACGAATCAATAGCATGCTATTAAGTTCTTTTTTCATGCAAACGTTCCTTAAGAATTTATAACTTATATAGATATATAAATATAATAATCAAATTTATAAATAGTGTATAGTAATATTTTATATAAAATATTACATTTTTAAATATATTACATATTTAATATATATTACATATTTAATATATATTACATATT
>JAQIFP010000024.1:33323-45641 GCA_030141585.1 Ophryocystis elektroscirrha
GATCTGGGTGACATAGCTTGGGATCTGGGTGACATAGCTTGGGATCGGGGTGACATAGCTTGGGATTTGGGTGACACTGCTGGTGATATGGCTTGTGACCTCAATGACATAAATGCCGATGTTTTCGGCATTTGTCGTGAAAATTGATTCCCATGTCCCAACGCCATTTTGTTCTGGCTAGAATAATTTAGCTCTGAAATGGCACTCATTTGATGCGGCAGTTTATAATTTTGAGGATGTTTGATTCTGCTACTTGCTTCGAAAATTTGGCTAGGTGTTTGTGCCATTCTTCCACTCGGTTGTTGCATTCTCTCGCTTTGTTGCGGCATTCTTCCACTTTGTTGCGGCATTCTTTCACTTTGTTGCAGCATTCTTCCACTTTGTTGCGGCATTCTTTCACTTTGTTCCGGCATTCTTCCACTTTGTTGCGGCATTCTTCCACTTTGTTGCGGCATTCTTCCACTTTGTTGCGGCATTCTTCCACTTTGTTGCGGCGATCTTTCACTTTGTTGCGGCATTCTTCCACTTTGTTGCGGCATTCTTCCACTTTGTTGCGGCATTCTTCCACTTTGTTGCGGCATTCTTTCACTTTGTTGCGGCATTCTTCCACTTTGTTGCGGCAATCTTCCACTTTGTTGCGGCGATCTTCCACTTGGTTGAGGCATTCTTCCACTTTGTTGAGGCATTCTTTCACTTGATTGAGGCATCCTTTCGCTTGGTTGAGGCATCCTTCCGCTTGGTTGAGGCATCCTTCCGCTTGGTTGAGGCATCCTTCCGCTTGGTTGAGGCATCCTTCCGCTTGGTTGAGGCATCCTTTCGCTTGGTTGAGGCACCCTTTCGCTTGTTTGAGGCATCCTTCCACTTGATTGAGGCATCCTTCCACTTGATTGAGGCATCCTTCCACTTGATTGAGGCATCCTTTCACTTGGTTGAGACATCCTTCCGCTTGGTTGAGGCAATCTTCCGCTGGGTTGAGGCAATCTTCCGCTTGGTTGAGGCAATTTTCCGCTGGGTTGAGGCAATCTTCCGCTTGGTTGAGGCAGTAGGCCGCTTGGTTGAGGCAATCTGCCGCTTGCCTGAAGCATCCTTTCACTTGGTTGAGGCATCTTTTCACTTGGTTGAGGCATCCTTTCACTTGGTTGAGGCATCCTTTCACTTGGTTGAGGCATCCTTTCACTTGGTTGAGGCAATCTTCCACTTGGTTGAGGCATTCTTCCGCTTTGTTGAGGCATTCTTCCGCTTTGTTGAGGCATTATCTCATTTGTTTGCGGCATTCTTCCACTTGATGGCGGGAGTCTCTCACTTCGATGAGGCACATTTTTATAATTTTGCGGTACTAATTTACTGAAGTTTTTACTTTGTTCTCGTATACTTCCAAGCTGCTTGATCTGATATTCGCTTTGAGGCACTATTACTTTACTTTGATGCTGCGAAATGTAATTACTATCTAAAAATCCTCGGCTTCTTTTTGGCACAATTAGACTAGGCTGTCTTGATATTTGACTAGATTGTCTCATTGATCGACTCTGTTCTGACTTAATTTGGCTATGATTTGATGCCATTTGGCTATGATTTGATGCCATTTGGCTATGATTTGATGCCATTTGGCTGGATTGTGGCATAATTTGACTTTTACTTGTGAATCGATCGATATTAGATTCTCCATGAGGTAATATAGTACTTTGTTCCAACGCTCTATTTTGCATCGTTACCATAGCTTGTCCACTATCAAGGCCTGTTTTGGATAAAACTCTGTCAAAAGACCGTGAATCCATTATGTTTTTAGCATTAAAGGGATTTGCTATAAAGTCATTTTTATGTACTTTGTATTACTTTTAGTAATGGTTTTATTCAAAGGAAAACCTTTCTTTGGAATATTTACAGGAGCTTTAGCTTTCAGCATAGAAGCTACTTTTTTTGGAAGAGTTTTTCCACTAAACATTCTGAGTCTAAGTTAATAAAGGTTTTTTATCACTGTAAAATCCTGAAATTATTTATTTTTTATACCTTCGTCAAATAAGAACAATTTTTTTTGTATCCAAAATGTGATTGTATTAGGTAATTTATTGATAAGTATCAACTTTTAGTTTTTGATACTTTAGCATGCATTAAAGATATTCTTAATGTTTTTTTTTTATTGTTTTTGTTGATAAATCAGATATATCTTTATTGTTATTACATATATATATTGAAAACGTAGTTATAAGAATTTATCAATTTAATTCGGTTAGTTGGTATATAGCTGTATATATCTTCTGCCCTTTGACTCCACCAAATTGGAAGGTTGTGTATTTTAGAGTGGTTATCAGAGAATACTTACATAAAAACCCCGCTTGAGAAATGCATTGTACATTTGTCCATGTGTTATTAAGCTCCTCTTCAGTGGCGTTACATGATGTCACACAAACATATGTATTTAAATTAGCGAAATTCCTTGTAATAGTTTGAACATATATGCTACCCATATTTTTCATAAAATAAATATCAAATGTTCCTTTGTCATGTATCAGTTTAAAATGGACCTTGGTTAACTCATCCGGATTAATAATCTTCACATGGCTATCTATAAGCAACAATAAACACTACCATAAATAAATAAATTCTGTAACTATCAGAATAAAAAGCTTAATCACATTAATTTTAATTGAATTATAATAATTTATTTTCATAGAATTTTTTTTTTAGTTAATCATTAATTTTTATATAGTTTAAATAATGACTTCACTAAATTTTGTGATTAAATTAAACGATGAAAATTTTTGATAAAATAATTATTTGCTTAAATAATTATTAATTACCAAATTTTGTTAAGAAGAATACAAGTTTTGTTAAAATAAATACTTACCAACAAGATTTTTTAATAAGCTAGAAGATCTATTGAACTCTACATTATTCATAATATCGGCATGGGAAAAGTTGAAATTAACATCTTTGCTACGTTCCTTATTACTATAGCTTTTTGCTAATTGAAATGATAAATTGATAGCTGAATCAATATAATCTACTCCATATAAGGTTTTGTATCCTCTTTTTGCAAGATTGATCAAATACATTCCGTTGCCACATCCTAGATCTAATATAGGAACATTTTTATCCAAAATATTTTGACTTATCCATTCTAAGCTTTTATATCCATCTTTACCAAACCACTCTTCGCCTGTATAACCTTTACTAAGAAATAAATTTAAGTCTTCATAATGAGTGGTTTCCCAATATTTTTTATCTGTAACGCTCAACATATTATAGCATAGTCTGCTGTCACAGACCGTATATATTGTTGTTATATCTTTCGTAATCAAGCCAAAATGTTATTCAAGTTTGCACCCATATATATACTATAAGTAATAAATTAATTCTTCAAGAAAAAAAAAAAAATATTATATTGGAGTAATTTATATGCACTCTTATATTATATATAGCTTTCATAGATATAGTCATGATGACGGTATAGCAAAATTTGGATTGATCAGAGTAAATAAGTTGAGGTATAACAATCCTAAAACTCGTTTAAAGCTTCCGTTATTAAGCGCTTGTTATCTGTAGAAATAGAATATACGTGCTCTATGTTTGATATAATATGACTTTTTTCTTTCAAAAAATTTTCTATAGCTTTTTCCATGTCTAGTTAATTATGAAGTATTATTAAAGTTTACCCTTCTTAAATTGACGATCATGCTGCTCAGCATAGCTCAGTATTTGATTTCGTTTAATATTATACTCCTAATTATAAACATTCTTTATAAAGTAATTTCTAGTTCTAATAAATAAGGTAAAAATATACAGTCTATATGATATGATATAATTAATATATATCATATCTAACAAATCTGAATAATAATACTAATAATATAATGTCATTATTATATACGTTGATTCTTTCTTTGATTTATGGTTTTTTTTTATTTTTAACAATATTTTGAAACAATTTAAAATTTAATAGCATTTATATTAATGATTGCAATTTTTTTACTTGGTTACATTTCTGACAATACGCATTATTAGCATATTAATATATTAATTACAAACTTATATCAAACCATTTGTTTCTGATGTGCAATAGATATAAGATTCTTTATATAACTAGATTTTCGGGATAACGTTGAATATATTTCATAAACTTGATTTTTCTTTTTAATTCTTTGACTATCTCCATCTTGAAAATAATGGCGTCTGACAAAGATACATATTTTTGTTTAAGTAATTACCTTTGACTATAATTCAGATTGATACATTTTTCAATCAATAAATTACAGTTATCAACAAGATCAGTATATTCAGAATTGTTGATTTTTAAGAAATCAGGTACTTGCGATGTCATTTGTTCTTTTTAAACGATAAAAAGTTTGAATTTTGTTAAATGAGGGAGCACAAAAATTTAAAAAATAATACTGATTATAAACACTAAATTATTAAGTCATCATTTATAACTGTTATGAACTTTAATTTGAGGTCTGTATTACTCAAACATTTTTATAATTTTTTTATTATTAATCATATCAGTTGTAAGAACAACAAATTTTCGATTTTGTTTTTTATTGAGTAATCTTAGGGCAGAGAGTTCTGCGTAAGTACATCCTCCTAGAAAACATACGATAGTTACAGGGTACTCGTTATGCGTTTCTGTAGTATCATCTACTTGTTGATGAGCTTCTAATGCAGGTCCCTGTTAAATTATTTCTCGGAATTAATCATTATCAAAGAAATCAATTACATTGGCAGTATAAATTAATATTCAATACAAATTGAATATATCCTTTATATATATATATATTTATAATTAAATATATTTATATATATTTATAATTAAATATATTTATATATATTTATATATATATATTATATATATATTTAGTCTTATATATATATTTATAAGACTAAAAATACCAATTTATATATATTTATATTTTTTTATAAACAACATTAAAATATATATTTAGTTGAAGATAGATTATAATTATAAGTCAACAGAACTTCATTCATGTTAATGTATTCATAAACGACACTGTATTTTGGTCAAAATACATGCCTATATATAATATGAATAGTTTATATATAATGTTCCACGTAAAATTGTATAATATTTCAAAAAATATTAAACGTACCCATAAATTTTCCAAAACTTTACTTAAATTGCGCCATCCATCGGGTTTTTCATACAAGTTTTCGATAAGACGAACTAAATTGAAAAATTAATATTTTGTATATGAATCGATGTTAACTAAATTAAGAAGAAAATTACTTGAAATAGGAGAATATCCAGAACAAACGTATGATGTATCGTCCAAATCTAGCTCGCTTTTAATAAGTTTCAAATTCTGTGATTATTTACAAATGTGGAGAATTATTAAACCTGCTTTAGTTGGAACCAAGAATTATTTGTAACATCTGATATACTATCAATACTGTAAAACACTAATTATTACTTTAATAGACCGCATTGTGTAAAAAGGTGTAATCTGTACAACTCTTTAGTTCCAAATAACTGTCAAATGTAGAATGAATATTATTATACATGGCATATTGTGCGGTATACGGTAGTCATAACTGATTGCTTTATTCCACCCCGCAATACAGAAAGCAAGCACAAAAGACGATAAGCCTGCGAAATATAATGTAATAAAATAATTTGAGTACAATTTTTATTTATAAAAAATAGAATACAACAATATATCAAACATTATATTATTCATATTTTTTATGTATGAAAAGTAAAATCATTGCTACAGCTATACATTCTAAATGAACAGATTATACCATTAAATATTAGCATGTGGCGATGATGATGTACCAATTTCTATCATTTTAAAAAACAGCGTAGACTTTTGTAATATTTTATTACGTATACAAAAAAATTTGGAAATAAGTATTTGTATTTTAAAGGTTTTTTTAAACTTATATCATATGATACATGTAAATTACATTAGCTAAAGAGTCAGGGTTCAAACATTCTTCAATTAAATCTTCTAACTTGTTCGTTAAAGCAGCAGGTAAGTTTGACCATTCGGCACTAGACATTATTTCTAAAATTAATTATATTACAACATTTGCGCTCATACCATCTTCTAGATTAACAATAGTTTGGAATTCATCTGATTTGAGATGTTCAGATATGGAAGATAAAAAAGATACATGATTTGATATCAAATTGTGTTCCTGGTGTTTTACTTGAACTCTATCTAAGAAGTCGGCCATATCTGTAAATGACTGTAAATTAGATTTTTCCTGTATAACATTAAAGGAACAAATAGGTACTTGATATAACTTTTGTATTGATGCAACTTTTTGACATAATACAGGGCCAACTTGATTATGATGAAAGTTTTGTATTTCTGCATAAACCGGATCAGACGTTTGAAGTGAAACTCGTTGCACTTCTCCATTTTTATTGATTATTTTGGTTGCAGCTGTAAAAAACTTCAATATCAAATTTTATACCATGTTCAATCCCAAAAATATTATCTAATAAAGCTTCGTACGTGAATGGAGTAGATAATGGCGTTACAAGGTCTACGCGTCGATCAATTAAAATGATATCATCAACCAAATTATTATATTGATTGAATGGATCTACAAAGTAATTTCATACTTTAGTAGATTACGTGAAATAGGAGTATTTTTTATTTCGGATGGTATTCCTTCTTCAGCAATGAAATCTAAATCATTGGGTTCTATATCTAACGGACTACATAAAAAATGCACAATAGATTAATATAATTTTAATTGTATATCAAAAATCTACAGTTTGCTCAAATCCAAAATATTTTATTAAATTTCGAGCTAAATTTAATTATTTTGATTAATTAGTTTTTATAATCATTTTTACTATTGTAATTAAGTTACTTAGAAAATATTTTATAGGGAACAAAGTTTTTCAACATAGAACCGTGCTCATAACTAAAATCGGTTTCAAACTTATAATCGGGGTGTAGGGGAAGATTTTCAATCATTTTTAATTGTATTTCGCGTCGAAAGTTTAGGATATGATCACATACAGTCTGTAATTACCTTTATATAAATTACAATTTATAAGTAAGTATAACAAAGTGTAACTTTTATATTGAGTTATATTTATGTAATTTAATTTATATTATGGTGTAAATAAAGAAGTGTATTTTTATATTATTTAAATTTTATAAGATTGTCTGACTATATCTGATTACCTTTGCTGCGCTACCGACAGCATATATGTTTGGAATTACTCCATTTAAAATGTATTGGAGCTGCATCAATGCTTCAGAAAACAACAACAGTTCATTAGTATCAGCATGCTAGTACAAATAAATAAACGGACTTTCAATTTACTGCATGAATCTTGCGAAATGTCTCTTGGAATTCCAAAGATGCGTAGTCAATGTCATAAGGAAACCAGTATAAAAACGTATTAAATATTTTGAGGCGATTTTCTTTATAAAGACGTTTTACTAAAATCTCTCCCACTTCCTGTGTCAATAAACTCAAAGTTTCTTCAGTATATCTTGGTATAAAAACAATGTTATAAGATTTTGGAGAAGTGTTATTTTCACAATTCTTTATCTGCCGTCTAATAATAAAAATTATATTGAATACAAATATAAATTACGCAATCAAAGGCATCAGCTTAGGGCTTGGTCTAGCTATTATTATACCATTTATGTCATTTTTTTTGGAGCTGTGTTCTATAAGATGTTTTAAATGTGGAACTAGTATATTCACCTCGAGGTAATGCATCTATAGGATCTATTTCGCAATCTTCAAGCATAAACCAGGCCAATGCACCCCATGATTTAAGCTCAGCAGTACCAACAACTAATATCAAAAATAAATTAGTATATAAGCATTACAATGGCCAATACACCCTACAAGACTTTTTTCAAATATAATGAATTTAGGGTTTGGAACCTGAATGTAGATATTGTAGATGTTTACATACTTTGTCTAATGTTTGTTTGATTATATTCCGATTTTTCTCAAATAAAACATTAAATGGTAGCACCGAGTGTTTTAAATTGTCAGAACGGGCTATTTGTTTTTTATTAGGGATCATTGCTTTTACTATAAAAAAATCTACATCATAGTAAAACCTTATTTTACATATTTAATGATGGTCAGTTCACGTAAGGTTATACGGGAAGTGAAACATTTTTCATAAAAAATAACATAATTAAAACTAATACGTATATTTATGAGCTTTTAAACTAATTATAGTCTAAATGAAATTGCTTAAGTAATAAAATATAATTTAAAACTAAAAAAAAAATATTATTATTTTATTAAAGGTACAGTAATGAAACAATAAACACATAAATAATTTGTAAAAGATATTTTGAGCACTTGTTCATAGCAATGTTGTAGAATTAAACTTGTAGAAATTAGAAAAGTGATAAAACAAAAAGCAAATTTTTCGTTTTTTCGTAAGTAAAGTACGAATTTGAGGAAGCACTACTTGCTGCGTATTTTAAGATAGCTAATTATATACTTGGTAGATTTAATCCTGTTGATAATTAGTGATAAATCGACATAACGGTGTATGACCCAATTATGCGTAAAAGATTAGGTACGTCGTCTAAGTTTATTAAAAAGAGTAATTTAGAATATTATTATAATGTAAGTTGTGACAAAAAACCTAATATATTGTACTATATATATTTATACTCAAAATTATTTCAAAAACTATTGATAATTTTACTTTTCAGGGCTACAACATTGTATCCTCGTGTTCTTTGGGCAGAACGTAATGAAGTGGCTTTCGTCACTGTAGAAATTCAAGACGCTACTGGTTTAAAAGTCGATTTAACTGAAAAAGAACTACACTTTTCAGCTAAATCAGGTGACAACGATTATAGCTTTGACTTATATTTTCCCAAGGAAATAGATGTTGAGGTAACTATTAATAAAATTTTATATATATATACATATATATATATATATATATATATATTTATATATATATGTATATATTTATATATGTATATATATATGTATATATTTATATATATATTAATGTAGTTTCTTGTGTCACTAATTATATACCTTTATGCGTAGTCTATACTCTTTATATGATACTGACGTATTAAAATTATTTTGTATAAATTTAAATGATAATTACCAAAACGTGATATAAAAATTCTCTACTCAGAAATCAAAATATCACTCGGACCGTGTTGTTCGTATATTGTTACACAAAAAAGAAGCAGAACGCTGGGGCAAAGTTACAACAGAGTCAGGAAAAAAACACTGGCTTGCATGTGATTGGGACAAATGGGTTGACTCTGAAGACGAACTTGAGAATGACAAAGGTTTCGATGACGGAAAAGGGTTTTTCAACATGGAAGAATTAATGAAAGGTGGCGGTGGTTACCCAGGAGGTGAAGACGAAGAAGAACCAGAAGATTTCGATGATGAAAAAGACGAGGAAGAAGATGAAGAAGCCGACCAACCTTTAGATGTAGAAGCTAATTCTAATGTAACGGAAACTACTGATCAAAAAGAAACAGCACATCCTGACTCCGTGACTGCTTAATAACTAGACTCTACACTTAATTGTATTTCCTTCTTCTAAATAATGTTTTTCCTTTTTAATTATGGCATTCAATTAGTAGAAAATTTGTTTAAGAAAAGTAAAGAAACATATATACAAACATCACTTAAACGAATTCATTAAGAACATCAAAATACCTCTATTTTATCTCATTTATGTGTAATTACTTCAAATATAATTCAATTTCAAGTATTCCGAAAATTTTTAAAAATTGCAATTGAATACACCTTTTTAATAAATAATTTTTCCATTTTAATCTCAAAAAAAAATAAAAGAAAACTTTTAATTAAAAACTTTTGTAAAAAATGTTGGAAAGAATTTCTTGAAATATTGAAATTTTATAGAATATTAAATTCTAAATTACAATGAAAGTCGGATTTTGTGAAACTCCTATGTTTAATTTATCAATGAATTTGTGTGGTATTGCGTTGGTTGCGTACTATGCAGTTTTATTGGTATCTTTATCTTTTATATGGGAAGATGTGTACAAAATATTTGTCAGTTTGTTCCGTAGTATTCCCAAAATTATTAAACTATGCTTAAAAATATCAAAAAGAATAATTTATAGAATGAAATTATTAAGTAATATTAATTACAAATCTCCCAATAGACTGAAAAGTGATAGTTTCGGTTATGAACTAATCACTGATGTCATTGTACCAGAATCCACTAAAGTGTCTCTAGAAAACAATAAGGAAATATCTTCAGATAAGATCTTAATTAATCCAGATAGTGGTTATTGTGACTATTGTAGAAGCAACATATTTTGTCCTTTAAAAATATATAAATTAATTTATTCCTTGTATACCCATCTTTTCCAATCGTTAATTCTTTACTTGATTCTCATATGTGTGCTTATAATGTTCAACGTTGGAGACCATTCTCTAAATTACCAGTACATGTATATTCCGCACAGTTTTACTCTAATCTTACTGAACAGAGTATTATTTGATTCGATTTTATACTTTATTCTCAGAAAGAAATGTAAAGATATTGCAGTAAGTTTTAATAGATGTATACATTATGGTAAATTGTATTTATAATATCAATAAATATTATTAATTATTACAATTATATTTTTTTATTTTCTTACACTATTTATTTATTTATTATGTAGCGATTTGTGTAACAAACTTTTTATGTAATTCATAAGTTATGCTTTTATTATATAATAAGAAAAAAAGCATATATCTGTCATTTAAATAACATTCGTTATAAAAAAAGTACATAGTATACGTCAGTATGGTTTTCTGTATTTTACATATATACCTATATTGCTTAATTAATAAAAGTTTATTATAACTATGATAGATATATAAATTGTATTTTAATATATTTAATATATTAATTGAAATATATTAGAAAATAATATTACTAATAAAATTTCTAAACTATTCATTTTTTGTATAGTCAGATGCAATAAATGAGAACAGCATGTCTAAATTTGCTGATTCTGCACGGTTAGGAGTATTGGCATATAACATAGTGATTTTGTGTTTACTATTAGCTGACATTGTTTTGATTATCGTAAATCAATTCGCAAAATCACAACAGTATAGTGCAAAATTCATTGTTTACTTTTGTCTAATAATGACGTTGGTTTTATTTCTTCCAATTTTATTCTCCGTTAAGGCATTTTTTTCTTTGACTCAAATTATAGAGATATGTCAAATTAGGAAGAAATACATAAAAAAACCCACTAGTTTTTTTCTAAATGAGCTTAAAAGTATAATTGAATCACGAAAAGTTTCTAAACAAGCTGAACAAGTCAATCTTCTTAAAATATTATCTAAAAGGAGTAATCAAAAATCGGTCAAATCTTTAACAAATCCTCCGGAATCAGACCAATCTAACCGTAGCTCATTGACGGAGATTCAAACCGCCCGATTGCATTCGTCATTAGAGGTTCCTAGAAATTCATTAGATTCCTTGAATATTTCTATTAGACAGCCGAGTACTTTGTTACCCTCGCTTATCAACACAGAAAGAGATACACCAATAGCACCCGTCATGAGAATTCGTTCACCTCTTCCTGAATCAATCATACCGAAAGGTTGTGGCTGCAAATGCTGCTCAGAAAACCAGACATATTCTTATGGAAACGTTTGTGGAATGAGTATATGTAGTGTATTTTCTAATTTATCATTTTCTTGGGTTACATATTTTATACGAAAAAGCAAATCTAAGATCATAGAATTTAGTGACTTGTACCCTTTACCGTCTACATTAAATGCAGTTTATATATATGACAGGTTCTTACCAGCCTTTCTAAAAAATTCTAGAAGTCTATTTAAATTTATATTTATATATTCGAAAAAAGAGTTTTTGCTTGCTGCTTTATTGAAGTTCATATACGATACATTGCAGCTATTGCTTACAGTTATTATAAATAAAATAATCAAAACTTTGAACCAAGAAAACGACAAGATATATTTTTTTTCAAAGAGAGACGTAACTATAATTATGTTGATGGTTTTGGCCATATCAAAGCTTTTTCAAACAGTTTGCTTACATCAATATTTTAAGATTCAATATTTAATTGGATTCAATTTGCAATCTGGCTTAAATATTGCAATATACAATAAATCCCTCAAACTTAACCTTTGTAATATAGTAAACATAAAAAATCAATTAATAAATAATTAAGTAAATTAAAAAATATAATATAAATAAATAAATAAATATAATATAAAAAAATAAATAATTAAATATAATATAAAATGAATAATTAAATATAATATAAAATAAATAAATATAATATAAATAAACAAATATTATATAAATAAACAAATATTATATAA